>JAGFMF010011809.1:82239-94176 GCA_019455555.1 Galemys pyrenaicus
CTTATGTCTAAGTCCTTAATCCATTTTGAGTTGATTTTTGTGCATGGTGAAAGGCAGTATTCTATTTTCATTCTTTTGCATGTAGCAGTCCAGTTTGCCTAGGTAATCAATTCTTAAGACATAATTACATTCTATTCATCCATAATATTACAAATGTTCTACTTTAAATTGTCATTAATTCATTTAGTCATTCATTAAACATTTATCTAGTCTCTATTATGGATCAGAATTTGGGGTCAAAGTTTGCCAGGGCCAGGGCCCTTACTAAGAGTTCACTCTACAGAAAGAAAGACAAAAATATTTACTTGATAATACAACATAATTTGTGCTACAGGTAAGAGCTAGATATAATTGTTTATCAAAGGAAATGCATTAATAGCATGTATTAGGTTGGGAATATCTTCACAGATGAAAAACTACTTGAGGATTTTGAAAGACTAGAAGAAAAAAAGGTAAGGTATGCACAAATCTATGTCTGGTTATAAGTAGTATTTGAATAAAATGAACATGTTAATTCCTGTAGGACCATTAAATGACCTTTGCATTATAAAGACAATAGATTTTGAATTATTGATTACCTAAACCATATTCACTAAAAGGTATAAATCAGAAGGGGAATAATCATGTTTGTGTTTTGGAAATATAATTGACACAGCATTAAGTAGAATGGACTTGGTTTGAGTGAGAGTGAAGGAAGAGAGCAGTTAAAACTAAAAGGAAAGTGACTAAATAGTCTATTACAAAGAGCCTAGAATAGTCAAAACAAAAGGAAGAACAAAGTTGAACGTATTACATTTTGTGATTTCAGAACTTACTATAAAATGACAGTGAATGAGAGTAGTATTGTCATAAAGATAGGTAAATAATAACCATAACAGAGAGTACAAGAGAAAATACTTACATTTTTGGTCAATTGGGTTTTTATACAAGTTTCAGGACAATTCAATGGGGAAAGAAAAGCCCAATCTACAATTAAAGCTGAAACATCAAGTATACATATAACATAAAAATGTTTTTCCCATAAATGTTAGCATTTATGACTCCTCACTGACTGATAAGGTTCAGAAGGCATTAACTATGAAAACGCTAACAAGAAATCTATATTACAGGGCAAAAATATATACCCATTTGAGTTTTACCAGTATTAGAATCCAAAGCTAACACACACCTTTGAGAAAACTCTATTACCCATAAGTGAATGAACATTTACAAGAAAACAGGAAAAGATCCATGTAACCTTGGTTTAGGAAGTAATATCTTAGCTATAACACTAAACGAGCAATCCATAAAAATAAATGAAGAGGATTTTATTCAATTATGAAGACCTGTACTGTAAAAGACATCTGTCAGGAAATAAAAAGATAAGCCATAGACTAAAAGATTCATATATTTGATGGAGGACAAATATACAGATTATATAAAGAATCCCAACATCAAGTCAAACATTCCTAATTTTTAAAAATAGGTGAGCATAGATATTGTACCAAAGAATATATACTAATGTCTAATAAAATCATATTATGCTTATCAATCATTATAAAATATTTAATTTAAAACTTCAGTGAGACACCACTTTATAGTTCCTAAGATACTCATAATAAAAAATACAGAGCTGGTGGGCATGTATAATGGAACAATACTTTAGAACTGAATTTGAAGTGAACCATATGGATCCAAAAGGTGCATTCAGTTGCTATTGTTGACGGCGGGGTGATACTGTAACTGTACAACCAAAGCACCCATTTAGAAAATGGGAATCAGAATGAAATTGAAACCTTACACAAGGTTTGGTCCAATAGTAAATATAAAATGAACATTAAAATGCAAATCCAAGACTAAGCCTTGGGGAAACCCTTAGATAGAAGAAAAAGGAGACGAATGAGAAATGATTGGGTGAAAGAAATAGAAAATAGAAAAATGGAAAAACCTGGAGGCAAGGAAAAATGAACTTCAACAGAGATAGTAAAAGTTAATTATCTATAGAGCTATTTGCTGCTCCTTTCTGAAAGAATGAAGAATGGGGATAAACATCAGAAATGGGAAAATGAACATTTTCTAGAAATACTCAAAACATACTATTGAACTATATTATAATAATTAAGTATCTGGATTATTGAGTTAGTATGTCTAAATTCAAACTCTGCTTGCTATTCAGGTATTGTGGAAAATGTACAATTTATAGACTAAGTCTCATTTGAAAAAACACAAAGACCACCAATGTAACTACTACGAAGTGTTCTGGAGAGAATTAAACAAGCAGGCACATAGTAACCAACAACCAAACCTGACACATAATATGATATAGTAACTGTTGAATAAATAGCTCTTAACTATCACTATAGTTAATACTGGAATGTTGGAAAAAGTGGCAGGTCTATGACAAATGGATGAAATTGACTCAAATGACATCACTAGTAAATACAGTTCAGCTGTTTGTTCCTCTTTTGTATCATAAGGAAAATTACCATCAAAGAGTAAATAGTAATAAAGATAATTTTCCTTGTTTCATGTAAAGAACATACTTTTGACAATTTATAGAAAATGTCCTACCAAAATATTTTGCAGATTTCATTTACTATTTTTTAGTGAATGAATAACAACTGATGATATATGTCTAGAATAACTGTAGCAACTGTTTTCCTCTGATATTCTGATATTTTACTATTGTAATTTTTTATTCATATTTTAGTGTGAAATGTGGGACTGAATTATTGTGAGATGTAGAACATCTTCCACCATTTTAACTACTACCCAAAAAATAAAACTTTTCAGTTTTTATGACTGGCATTTCTATTATTTTTTAAACTAGTTTAGTACTACTGAAAAAAATACTCCTTTAGAAGATGGAGATGATATAATAGACATTTCTATGATCTACTAGTTGAATGGTAAATATGTCAGTTGTCTGTTAGAAGGTCCACAGAACACTGTAAAATTTTAATTGGTTTTGTTATTGAATTTTTTGGAGAAAAGTGTATATATGTGTAACAATGATTTGTCTTTCATTTGTAAAGAAATATCTACTTCATGCTTGTTGCTTAACACACATTATTATTTCATAAAATGTAATGTCTTTTGATGGTGGGATAAAACACACTGAAACTGGAACAGATGAAAGGTAGAAAGAACTCTTTGTTACTTAGAGCTCCAAATGAGAGAAGTGTACCATTAAGGCCACCCAAGGTTTCTCTGAGAATAGGCCCAGCAAGTGGGAACTGTATAATGGGGTTGCTTATATATGACAAGAGGGATAATTCGCTAGGTTTTATGGGCTCTTCATGAAATGGATACTTTAAAAATTCCATGGGATCTTGTGCATAGGAACTGTTCTTAGTATCCTAGTATCTAGTCTTTTAAAAATATTTATTTATTTATTCATACTAGAGCTGAGGTATAGGCCACAGTCACAGGAGGTGAGAGGATTCACCAGAGACAGACAGGGAGCATAACAGTCAGATCTACTGAAATACACTGCTGAGGAGAGTTGTGGGTGAGGCAGGAGAGGTCTGCTGTACCATGTGAGTCACCTTCCTGGCTGGAGATTGAACTCATGCTTCTGTGCTGTGAACGCTTCACAGTGTGGTGCCAAACACACTGCACCACCAGGGAGGCCCCTACTATCTAGTATTAAGCAAGTAATGGTGCCTAGTTGTCTCCACCTTGGTATATAAACTCAGTAAAAAGAAGCAGTTGGAGTGTGGACTTAATCAGTTGCTCAAGATGGGGAATGAGCAGCCTCTAGCTGGGACCTTAAAAGAGGGTCAAAAATATTAAATCATAATAATAACTATAATCATAATAAAGATATTTAAAATGCCATTATTTATTATATTTGCAACAAACTGAAATATTTACAAAATGTTGTTGTTAACTTTGTGTTAGACTTTTAAACAGTGAGACTTGGGGAGAATGAATCAGTTGCCTGTTGTGATGAGGTGTAACTGACAGCTAAATACAAAGAACATTTATCTAATGTTGAATTCAAAATATACTTTCAGAGTTCTAGTCCAAGCCAGTGACATAAAAGACTCTGAAACTCACCTCCATTTAGAGCCATTCCAAATCTAGAGCTACATATGGAGAATTTTTTTTGAAAGATATAAAGAAACCATCTGATTTATATATCTACATTGGGCAAATGATAAAACATCCACACTAAAGTGGGTAGAAAAAACTGAGATACCCTCTTGCCCAATAAACCATACCTCTGACACAGTGACAAATGGGAGGGAAGTGAAAACCTCAGCTTCTCCCTGAGCAGCAAAGGGTCTGGACCCAACATCTGCATTACCTAATTAGTCCATAGTGTGGGACTGAGACCGCTCCTGTGGGATACTGTAGACCTTGACTCACCCAAGAGTTCTACAATCAACCACTAAGAGAATATAAAAAGTCGTAGACAACCATAGAGGTTTGCAAAACAACCAAGACCTTGCACCAGGCTGAACAGTAAGGTTCATCTCCTGAGACCAGCAAGACTACAGGAAGTATTCAGTATATATGTTCATGAGCATGTCTACACAGGAGTAATCTTTAGTTTGGAGCTTCTCCATTCTCTTTCCACTCGGAGTCATCCTACCACCTGCCAAATCTTCAGGACCACCACCAACCTAAGACAGAAGGAACCTAAACTGTCAAATTTCTATATACTGGAATTGACTCCCTCAGATGTAAACTTAATTGCATTTTCACTGTATACAGTGATACTAATATATCTGATAATTATAATTCCTCCTGGAACCTAGATTTGCCATTCAGCTGACATATTAAATAAAGGGACAAGGGAATCAAAACAAGGATATTCATGGTGCTGTAGAATAGCATGTATAAGATGTTTAATTCCTTTTGTGAGGGGGTCACAAAATGGTCCCTTAAATGACTTACAAAAAACCATGAGTAATTAAAGGGTTGCTCGCTATGGAAACAATATGAAAGATATAAGATAGAGATAAAATACCCTGATGTGTTACAGGAAAGTTAGTAAGTCAAGCTACCTAAGGAATAAGATATCTTTGGGGCAGAAAAAGGGGAAGAATATAGGTACGTTAAGACATACCACAAGAAAGAGTTTCAAATTTAATGGCCTTTTTTGTATAATTTATTTACTGCATCAGATTAAATTTTAAAGTTGTGATATGGAAACACACATTAGAAATACTGCTCTCTGTAATGCAAAGGAGATTTTGAAGTGAGGAAAGAAGCAAGGAAAGAAGAACTACTGAGAGACCATTTTTGAGAGGCTAGCCAGGGAAAAATGAAAACATAAATGGAATCAGTGGAAATAGAGAAGACAGTAAAAACTGAAAGAGAAGGGTAACCCAACTGCAAATAAAAAAGTTAAATACATTCTAAAACAAAATAGCAATTTGCTTTGGGAACATCTGTGTTTTGGGTGAACCCCATTCATACTGACAATCAAATGCATCTCTGTTTAGGATATATTATGGTATTTGTGTTCTCTCACTGTGGAATATGGCACTTGTATGTATCATAGTAACAGAGAGATCAGGATGAATTACTCAGATTGTGTTCCTAAACTGTATCTCTGCAATGTATTCCCTGAGAACACTGGTCTGAAGTGAGTATCTGGAAATAGTAGTTTTATTTACATTTATATCATGTTTTAGTGTGGCACATCAAGAGAAAAATGTTTTTACTGTTCCTGACAATAACTCTATATTTCCCCTTCACTCTGGAGTTTTAGACGGAAAAATAGAATGTCGACAAAAAGAAATTAAATGGCTCTTGTGCGATTTCCCCTTTGAAGTTTATTACTTTGTAATTCAAAATCCACTCTATATGTGAGGATTCTATAAACAACAACAAAAATCCAGAGAGAGTCAATACACTTCTTCCCCCTTAAAAATTCATTTACTGATAAAATGGATCTTCTGTCAAGAATTGTCATTACAGGAAGTGATATCAAAATAATCACTTTCTTTTTCCTTTCCAGCAAATTATTTCTGCTGTTCTTTCATAAGGCACTTCTCTGAGAAAAAACCTTGCAATTTGCAATTATATTTCAGCCATTTGATGTCTTAGACACATGTATTGTATGTGGTCTTAGAACTATGAATAGAAAACTATTGTGTAGAACTCTTTACGTTTATTTATTTAGATAATTACGATGTGAAGTTTTAGAGATGGGAGGATCTGTATTTTTGGGGAAAAACATCACATTTTGACTTTGAAGTATAACATAGCATGGGAAGAATCATGCTAAGAGTGATACCACTGGTCTCCTGAGGATGGTGCCTTGAAATATTTAGATATGGTACCAGATTGACTTTAGATGAAACTACTGCTTCAATTCACATTTATTGAACGTGACCCGCCATGCACAAATTACTGCAATATAAACTTTAAAATATTCCATACATTTTTCTTAGAAGTGATGGACTATAGATACTTTGATAGTGGATGCCCTACAGTAATAACAGTAAATAATACAGAAAATATATTTGAAGGGGGTGAGGGAAGTCCAATACTCCCAAAATACAAAGTGATGTAAAACACCACATCAATTGAAAACAATTACAATTATATCATTCTGGTATTAATATTGCTATATCAGTCTTCTTTTGTTTATATTTGCCAACCCTGGATTTTTGTTTTTTAGAAAGAAAGACCATGTAAGAGATGGCATAACAGGCTTATTTTGTTATAAATTACTATTAAATTATTTAGATACATTTCTGTTTTAGACTTTTTATCTTACTGTGGTTTCTTCATCCCTCTCTTTTTTAAATCTATGTTTTCCTTTTCTATTTTACTGAGAGATTATTTGAATACTTTCACTGATTATAACTAAATGTTTGCTATACCTTACTGTGCACATTTATAACAGCTAAGATTATATAGTTTCATTCTGCTGCTTCCTACTATATAAAGATCTCCATGTGTCTGGACATTGCTAACCCTATCCTGCCATGTTCTTTTTTTGTATTGTTTTCAAAAGTTTAAAATCCATTTTTTAAATGCAGCATATTTCTACACTCTATGTTGAAGTGCTTCATTTAGTAGTTCCTTCAAGAAACTTTGAGTGATAATCTCCATTAGTTTTAATAGTTTTGATTTTATTTTTTCATTTTTGCTTACTTCATCCTAACACTTAAATGAGTTTAACAGACTATAAAATCCTAAAGTGCCAGTTACTTTCACTCAACATTTTGAGGACACCAATGCACTCTCTCTCTTCTGGATTATATTGCTGTTAATAAGAAAACTTTTGTGATCATCTATACATAAGCATTTTTTTTAATCTGCTGACTTCTAAATTTAACATCCCATCATTTTATGAAAATTTGTATAGTTATACATTTAAATGTTTTCTACTTAGTACTTAGAGTGCTGGTTTATTTTGTTCATCTTTTCTTATATTCTTGAAAATACTCAATCATTATCTGTTCCAATATTGCTTTGTTGCCATTCTCTTTAGTCTCTCCTTACTAGATGCCATTTGAACATATATCATAGTCTGTTAATTTAGTCCCTGAAACTCTGAACTACGATTTAATCTTTTAAAAATTTTATCTACAGTGTGGGTGAAGTCCTCAGTACTATCTTCCAGTTTCAGTGACTTCTAATTGATTCTGCTTATCAACCTGTCCATTTTGTAATCTGCTTACTTATCATTTTATTTTTCTTTTTATAAATGTTATTTACTAATTTATAGCTTTAAGATTTTAAATCCCTTATGTAAAGAAAGGAAGATTTTTTTTGTTGACTGCATTTTTAGCATGACTTTTTCATCTATATATTTAGATAGATACATGTAGATACATGGGTGTATAAATGCATATCAACACATGTATATACATATACATATATGTATATATATTCTTAACTGGGACTTCTCTCTTCCTTTCCTTCTCTCTCGTGCTTCATTTACACTTGAATTTCTGTTTCTGTCCTTCAGGTTGTTTTAATAGCTTCTGGTCCTATGGTAAAGCTCAGAATTCCTGAATTGTGAGCACAATGTAATGTACAAATTGCGTCCCTGAATCACTGTGTAGTTTAGTCTGACTGGTGAATCTATGAAGCTTTGCTTGCTTTCTATTTAGTCTTGAGAAAATAACCTCACATAGGTCATCATATCAGCCAGTGAGTATCAGTTGTAATATATTTTAGCTTTCTTTCACCCATTTTAGATGGGTTAGCACACCTCTGATTTTCAGATATCATTTTGACATCTGTCTTCTAGGTATAGCACAAATAATTATCATATAATTAAAAATCAATACTATTTTTTTGCAGATTTGAGGTCACATTTAAAAACACATTTAACCCCCTATGTTATTCCCAGTTTTCACAAATACATGTAATATAAAATAGCCTATAGCCTTGTTGTTAGTAGATTTTTACTTCTAAACATCTAAATGTGGGTCCTGGATCATGACTTCTCTTCTCATAGCTATAATCACTGCTACACTTTGTCTTAATAGAAAATCTGAGATTTAAATAATATCTTTTTATGAAAGTAGAGGTTTCGGTGCCTTCTGACTATAAAAGAGGGATGAGTGATTCAGTTATATTTGAACTTCATATTTGACAACTCCCAACATAAAAACTCCTTAAATCATCACATGTGTGTCAGTACACACAACACCACAATATCTGAGAATGAAAAAATTGTCAGTAATGATGAAATGTGGATGACTAAGATGAAACAAAGATGTATCATAATACTGGTAAGTTCATTTTTGCTTGTTTTCTGAAGTTTTTTTTTTTTTGCTTTTGTTTATGCCCAATTGCAATGTACATTTCCAAAAGTAACATTTCTTTTAATCAGTCCCAATACCTTGAAAAAGAGCCTAGGAGAGTATGATTGATGATTGAATTCCGACAGCTTTCAAAATACTATTTACCCTCACTGAGGTGTCAGCTGTCAAAGGCCAAAACTGTAGATTGCTACTACATGGCTATAGTCTAAGTGGAACAGCATATTTCTTGCTCTGGAGGAAACTGAAAAAGAAATCCCAAATTGCCTATAGATTGAAATGATTTCATGTTCAGAAATCAAGAATTATTTCCAAATGGAAAATGTGTAGCTGAAGGAACCTGAGTGACAGAACCTCATATGGGAAAAGTATAAATGAATCTCAAGTGAAGGTCTTAACCCAAGCCTATAGATTTTCTATCTTGGACAGAGGAATCAGGGACATATTTAAAAGTTAACAAACTAATGCATAAAACCACTCTTGTCACACTACTGGCTTCCTTCCCCAAGTTCTATTTAAATTGCTCTATTCTTAAGGGAAAGCAGAAGTCAATATTTAAAGTGTGTTGATATTTTTTCTATTCATTTTTATGTTAAATCCAATTTTCTGGTACTTACCCTAGCTTCCTCAATGTTTTCAATAGATTCTACTGTCTTAGAACAGTTTAGGTCCACAGCATAATTGAGCAGAAAGCACACAAGTATCCCCCTACACAAAATTCCCTCCCTTCCCTATGAGTACCCCACAACAAGAGTGGTGCCTTTTTTACAGTCAGTGAATCAACACTGACATCATTATCATCCAGAGTCCATCATTTTCACTATGGCTAACTCTTGGTACTGTAGGTTATTTAAAATGTGGACAAATAATGGTATATATGTAGTATCATACAAAATAGTTCCACTGCCCTAAAATCCTGTGTTCTGCCTGTTCATCTCTCCCGGCTCCCTGACAACCAAACACTGACAAGCATGATGTTTTACCAGCTCATAGTAATCTGGGAAATTGTTATGTAGTTGAAACATACAGTGTGTTTTTCTCATGTAACATTTCTCCATATATTTTCATGACTTGAAATCTCATTTCTCTTAATGTTGAGTAATTTTCCATTATCCGGATGCACCACAGTTCATTCACTCATTCATCTACTAAGGACAGATCATAACTTCCAAATATTAGCAATTATAAAGATATTATAAATATCCATGTTCATGTAGATTTTTATATTAATTTTAAAAGTATTTGGCAAACATTAAAGTACATAGCTGCTATATAATATGGTAAAAGTATGTTTACTTTGGTAAGTACTAACACCATGAATGAATGAGGGAGCATATTGTTACACATCTTCACCAGCATTTTGTATTGTCAATGTTTTGGATTTTGTCAGTTGTAATATATATACATGTACTGGTATCTCATTGTTTTAATTTACAATTTCATAATGAGATAAAATGAGGAACATTTTTACATATGCTTATTTGCCTTTCATATATCTTCTTTGGTGAGATTAATCAGATTACTTGTTGTCTTATTATTGAATTCAAAGAGTTCTTTTGTATATAGTGGATTAGAACCCTTTATCAGAAATAGCTTTTGCAAGTAGATTCTCCCAGTCTGTGACTTATCCTCTCATTCTCTTCACAACATCTTTTTCACAGAAGTTTTAAAATTTAATGAAGTTTGCTTATATTATTTTTTATTGACTGTGCTTTGGTGTTGTATCTAAAAAGACATCATACCCAAGGTCATATAAATACTCCCTATGTTCTATTCTAGGAATTTTATAGTTCTAATTTTACATTTATGTCTATGATCCATATTGAGTTATTTTTTTATTGGAGGAATAAGGTCTGTGTCTGTTTCCTTCCACCTCTCTCTCTCCATTCATTCTTCCTTCCACTCTTCCTTCTTTCTTCCCTCCCTCCTCCATCATTCCTTCTCTGCTTCTTTCCTTCCTATAAATGTCCAGTTGTTCCATCACCATTTGTTGAAAAGACTATGTGCTCTACGGCCTTGCTTTTTTGCTCTACTGTCAAATAACAGTTGACTATACTTATGGGATTCTAATTCTGTTCTCTCTATTCTGTCCTATTGATCTGCTTGCCATTCTTTCACCAATATTACACCATCTTGACTGATACAGTTTTATAGTAAGCCTTAAAGTTGGATAATGCCAGACTTCCAACTAGTTTTTCTCTTTTTATATTGTGTTGATTATTATGGGTCATCTGCCTCTATACCTAAATTTTAGGAATAGTTTGTGAATACCCCAAAAAGTACTTGGTGGGATTTTAACTGGTATTGTAATGTATCTTTAGGTCAATTTGGGAAGAACTGATATCTATGCAAATTTTAGATTTCATAACCAAGTACACAGATTATTTTTTCTTTTATTTGTTTTTTTAAATTTTATATCATTTTCCAAATTTGCTTGTATAGACATTGCATGTATTCTGTTTGTATGGAGCTATATACATTTCAATTTTTTAGCATATTAATAAAATGTCATTTTGCCTTTAATTTCAAATTCCATTAAATTATTGATAGTATGCAGAAAAATACTATGTTTATGCCTAAACACAAAAACACAGATGCATTTCATCAGCATAATTTTGAATGAAAAAACAAACAACTAACCATATCATATAATTCCATATATGGTGATATAAATAAGAAGGCTATTATTATAGAAAGGAACTAATGAGTGGAAGAGAGCACCAAGCCGATTGAGGTCTAGTAGTACTATTCTACTTCTTATGAATATCTTATTGTTGATGAATGCTTTTTTTATTATTGTATTTAATTGCATTTGAAGTCATTTGTTTTCCCCAGTGGCTTCCCACCACCAATTCACCCGTGCACCATCACCTCAGTCCCTTGTGCTCTTTACATCTCATCACCGTCTTTACTCTCCCCTCCCTCCACCCACCCCCATGGTCCCTTGGGTTTATCTTTAATCTTTTGATCTTGTTGAGTTGTTATGTTTGGTTATGATTGCCCATTTCCTTTAGTTTTCTCTTGTTGTTGTTTTGTTGTTGTTGTTGTTTGTTTCATTTTCTTCCTTTTTCTTTTTTGTTTTTATTGTTGTTTGTTTGTTTTTTCACATTCCTCCAAAAAGCGAGGTCATCCGATATTTTTCTTTTGCCTTCTGACTTGTTTCGCTGAGTATGATTCCTTCTAGTTCCATCCATGTTTCTACAAATGTCCCTAGTTT
>JAGFMF010011810.1:0-21760 GCA_019455555.1 Galemys pyrenaicus
AGTTCCTACTGGGGCCTGCTGTATTTTTTCCCTTTTTCCTGTATCTTCCAGGAGCTTTCTGAGCCTATTGTCTCTCTGTCGCCATCTTTTTCCCCCTGTATCAAGAATCTTAAGCACATAAAAGAAACAGAAAAGTCATAATTATTCATGTTTTTCTTTATTCCACATCATATATACAGCAGCCTCAGTATTAATATTTCCATCAATATGATTTCTGAAAAGGTGGGGAAAGAACATGACTGTTTTCCTTCTCCATTTGTATAGGAGAGCATAAAGAGACTCACATTTGCTCCTTTGTAGCAAGTAACCCCAGGGCTAAAAGGGACTCTTGCGCTCACCAGCAGACCTATCAATGCCTCCAGTCATTTGGTGCCAGACTCACTATCAAGTAGTGATAGGTTCCTAAGAAAAAGCTCTTGCAAATACAATGGCCTGTTATTGCATGTAAATAAGAGTTGGTGCTCTTTCTACTTGAGAGTCTATTTGCTGCATGGAAAATTCTTGGCTCACACCTACTTTCCTTGTGGGTCTTAACTAGGTTCCTCAACTCTCTTCTGGCATGAAATACTGCTTTTGGGGAAAAAAAAATCCCAATTATAACCTAATTTTCATTTCTTTTTAACTCACTTGCTTTTTTGTTTGTTTAACTATACAAAAAAATGTTTCCTTTTTCTTTAAAATCCAACCAAATTACTTGAATATATTTTGGTGTTGGTTAATGTGTGATTTTAATTTTTTTAAGGAAAGTTTTTCTGACTCCTATTTTTTAGTATTTATTCTTTTTCCTGGCTTTGATTTGCTTCCTCAGGGACTCTTTTTGCCTTCAGGGATGTTCTTTGTGTAGTTCCAGTTTTATTCACTATAGCATGAATTCTTTTATCTATTTTATTTGTTTTGGATTTTTTAAAAAGATTCTTCCATTTAATCTTCTGATTTCTCTTCAGGTTTCTGCTGGTGCATTCATTCACATATAATCCTCCTGGCATCATTTCCATTTTTGAAATTATATTTTCATTTATTTTGATTTCTTTCTAAGTTATGTCACTTAACTTGTGAGGTCTCCTAGTTCTAATTTATGCTGCTCTTTCAAGTCCTTCAGCATTCTCTTAGTATCTTTTAGCTCATTTTAAATCTGTTGGTTTGAGTTTGGCATTGTTTTGTAGGCATGTTTTGCTGGTGTGTTTCTATCCTGCCTCTTAATTCTTTTTCTTTTAATAACCTTTTAGAGTCTTGAAAGTTCCTACTTTTCTGTTTTTAATTTGCATTTGAAACTAGTTTTTCTGAACTTTTAGAGACGGGGTACACGATAGGTTTTCTATTTTGCAGGGTTTCATCTTCTGTTATTTCTCTGTAGTGTTAAAAATGGTTTCTCAGGTTCTCCCTACTCCCTTACCCATCTTTAGCTGAACTTCTCTTTCCACCTTCTCTATTGTCCTTTTTCTCACCACTGTCATCACACAAAGATCTGACTACCAAGTAAGTATATTCTCACTGGCTTTCAGCTGTATGTGATCAGTAGATTGAAGAGGTCCCAGAGGACATTTCTGCTTGCAAAATCAGGTTGTCTGCAAACATGTGGCAATGATGTGAAAAGCAAAGAAAATGCATGAATCAAGGCACCTATATATGAGAAGTTAAAGAAGAAAAAGGATATATCCAGGTAGAGCCTGGAGTTCCATCCTAAAGGATGGATGTAGAACACCTACAAAAGCAAAAAGAGGTGGCCTCTGCGTGTTTTACAAATGGAGAAAAAGAAAAATACAAGCACAAATTCTCTATGAGTTGTGCACACAATTTGACTCTAGAACAGAGAGATCAAGGTGGTTTATCAGTTAAGGTGTCACAGAAAAGGAAAAAAAGATCAGTTAGAGGAACTAAACAGGAGTGTATCCTAATGTTAAAAAGAAAATTAGAACTGAAATTGCTGACCGTTTGTGATGCATTTTAAAAGCCTAACTGGAATTCAGAATTCCAGAGAGATCAGTTTATGGCCCAAATCTTCTATTTTGATTATTTATTTTAACACTTAGTACCATGCACCTCAAATACTCTATAATTTGCTGCTCCCCCCAAGAAGTCTGTGGAAGCCAATATAAATATAGTGGTCATAACACAGGTGCTGGCCTCCAGGAAAGACCTAATAAGAGTGCACTTGCTTGAGATAAAACATTCACAGAACTGTGCATCTATGAAGGACCATCAGCATGGCTCAATTCAAAACAGAAGTCGCCCCTTTTAAATATGTTCCAGAGATATGATTTCAGAAACCACTTATGCAGAGCAAATGTATTTCTACTCAGAGGAAAATGCCAGTACTTGAAAAATGTAATTTTTCTCTACCTTCTTTTCCTTCCTTTCTTTATCACCACCAGTGTGATATTTCTTCCAGTAGACCAGAAGTTGGCAAACTGTTACCCTGGGGTCAGATTCAGTCTGCTGCCTGTTTTGTGTATGGCCCACAAGCTAAAAATGTATTGTAGGTTTTGTTTACATTTCAAGTGGTCGGGAAACAACAACAAAAAGATTCCACATTGTAAGGAAGTAATATGAAATTTGAATTTCAGTGTCCATTGATAAAATTTTATTTGAATACCATCCCACTCATTCCTTTACTTAATGTCTGCCTTTACTTAATGCCTGCCTTCCCCTAGAGTTGAGTAGTTATAACAGAGATTGTTAGCACCCAACAAAGGGGCACCCCAAATTTGCATACTCTAAAGGAGTCTAGCCAACCATGTGCACAAAGACAAAGCAGACCCTTAGTGTGAAAGAACTTTATTAGGATTGATAAAGAAGGAAGAGAAGAGAAGATATTACTAATAGTTTCCCAATAAAACACCTAAAATTACCCATCCCATATGGGCAAATGCCCAGCCCAACTGGGTCAGCCCAAAGCCAGGCCACTGAGGCCTGCTTGCCACAGTTCTAAGGCACCTTCTGGCAGAGAACCATGGAAAAGTGTTCTGAAGCAGGTCCTAATGTGGGAACAGTTTTTCCTGAATGAACTTCACTCACTGACGTTTTGTAGACTCTACTGCCACTTCCATGCCAAAGAGATCCCAGGCACCAAGAACTACAACTCCCACAATGCCATTAATTTGACATACTCATGACTTCCTGAAGTGGGATTGCTGGGATCTAAGGGTGGAGTTCAACAGCCAGGCTTGGTATAAAACTAAATACATGTGGGCCTACAGGGGCTTGTTTTTTGCCTGCCATCACCTGGAGTCCCAGCTCAGACAGTGTTACCGGTAGGATGTATTGACCAATTAATCTCTCTCTCTTCCTCTGTGCTCCCCTCTTCTCATTTCCCTTGTAAATAAAACTTTTTTTAACCTTTCACTGTGTGCCTACCTTTGAGTCTTGTCCTCAGTTTTTAAGTGCATGGGTGAGGACTTACACCCAGGTCATCCCGTTTCCCCTTGGGGTTGTCCTGTAATAGTCCCATAAAGCTGGAACTAAAGGAGATACCACATTGAGTACAGCTATCATGGTCAGCTTCCCCAAGTGTCTTTTACCCACATGTCTCCCCTCCAGTCTCCTTCCATGTCTCTTTCCCAGCAGTATTGTAACAGGGTCGTCCCCAGGAAAGGGGAACGTTCCAAAATCCCAGTTCTGCCCTAAGTAGGTGGAGCTGAGCAGAGAAAGAAGATTCTGCAGGAAGGACAGAAGGAAAGGAGCAAGAAGGAAGCAGGATGGTGAGCAGCAAGGAGAACTGGAGGAGGCACGTGGAGCAGAGGGACATGTGAAGAAACTGTGCTTGCTTTTTGGTCTTGGACTGATTGGAACAGATGTGGGTGAGAGACCCGTGGCATGGTTAACAATGGCAGCTTTCAGCTTGATTTTGATTTTGCTCTTTTCCTCCCAGATTTGTCTGACTCTTTCTGACCCTTTTCTATGGGTCTCTACTGAAAGGTCCTTTGGATGTGTGGCAGGCTTTTGGGCCTTGCTTTGGGCCAATCCTATTTGGCTAGACTTTTACCCTCAAGGAGATGGGTAACTTTGGATGCTTAACTTAGTAACTATGTTCTTCGTTCCTTCAGTATTGCACCCTAATTATATTAAAGTTCCTTTCCATTAAAGGTTTTATATGTTTGTCTTAACAGGGCGGATGGCAAAACCCATTCAAATAGGGCAGGCTTGGGGGTTCTGGGGTGCTCCTCTCGCTGCCCTGTAACAGTATCAAGGGGCAACTAGGCCACAGAAGTAAGAGGTGTCTTCTCAATTCAGCCCACCTGCCTTCTGTGTTATATAGCTTCACCTGGCCACTCAGCTCTACTCTCAGTTATGGAGACACCCCCTCCCCTTTTTATAGCGATGACTCTGTGAAAAGACCACATAGTCTGCAAACCCAGTCTTACTCTCTGGCCTTTTACAGAGAAAGTGTGCTGGCCTCTGGAATTTGCTAAGGCCTCTGTTAATATCAAACCTCAAGGCTTCTTTCAAATTAGACAAGAGCAGGACACTTGACTGCCCTGGGGAACTACTGATGTGCTTTGTGCCCTAGGGACTGATGCATGCAAGAACCAGGGTACCGCCAGAAGTGCCCGAGGGTGAGAGGATTCATCAAAGACAGAGTGGGGAAGAGAATAGGTGGATCTACTGAAATACACTGCTGAGGGGAGCAGCAGGTGAGACTGGAGAGGTTTGCTGTGCCATGTGGGTCCCCTCCCTGGTCAGGGATCGAATGCATGCTGCAGTGGCTATGGATGGCTTCATAGTGCTGCTACTTAACCCTTTGTACCACCAGAGAAGCCAGAAACTGACTTTTAGCCAAGCTATGTCTAAGGAAAGCAGGTCCACAAATAATGTCCTTTCCTTCAGTGTTGATGGGGACTGTGCTTTTCTCATCATTCTTACAGCAAAACTATATTAAAGGAATTTGAAGGAAATGACATTTTCCCTTGTCAGAAAATCTATTGTATGTTGACTTAACTGTTGCTTGCCAAGAAGTTGAAACAAAGATTTTATGTAAATGAGTAAGTTCATTAGGGAACTGCCTTGCAGCAGATTACTTATCTCCTGAAAAGGAGCAAAGACTCCCATGGCATTTTATAACTTCCTGCCTTCATCATTTCATCCCAACTTTCTGTGTCCATCAGTCGCCCAGGTGTCTAGTATCTTGCTTAACCTGCATTTATTTGAACTGTTTTTAACTAACCCCGTTCTTATTAAACACAGGAATATTTCCATTGTGTCCAGTTTTCCCATCTAGTTAGTCTCTTGGCCTCTGGAATCGCATCTTATGTGCTGACAGATGAAAGCAGTTGCCCATCTGCCCTCCTGGAGAATTTAGGTACAAAAACCAAATAATCTAGTGCTCATTAATAATTAAACACCTTTCATTGTTACTGGCTGCTGTGTCTGCTCAAGCCTAAGGTGAGCTCCTTAAATGCAAGCAAAGCCTTGTTTAGCATTTTTTTCCTAACCCTCCTACACAAAGCCAGTCCCAGCCCTGTAGGATATAATCAGTATGTGTTTGTTGATTGACTAACCAACAGATTGATTGAGCAGCTGATGCAGTGAGTTGGCAGGATAAAGGAGGAACACTCAGAAAGGCCTTTATAAGGACACTGTGCCTTGGGCAGTGTTCATTTGTTTTGGGCCCTTTCTCCTTTGAGTTCCTTCTGGGTTCACTGGATTTGAATAGCATTTAAGAAGGAGAGAAGATGGTTCAAGTGAACCAGAGCAACTTGCCTCCATCTGCCTTCAATTCTCAGACTGGGAAAACGTTTCCAGAAGGCCTGGCGCATGAGAACCTGACGTGGTGACAGAGCGTTCTGTCTTCCTCTTGTTACACGAGCAACGCCGAGTTTCTGCAGGCTCATAAATCCTGAGGGCCCTTTCCAGTCGCCGCACTTGGGCCGCTGGCCCCCTAGTCCAGGAAATGGATGCTTTGAAACCCCCATCAAAAGAGAACATTGTGTTTCTGCAGATTCACCCCTATACAGGGATGATTTTTTACAGGCAGGTAGACTGGGCTGGCCAGTTAGGTCAGACATGTTTTCTGTTTCTTAAACTCCTGCCTTTGCTGAATTTTGACAGTACAATTGCCTAACACTGTTCAGTGACATGCTGTAGTGAAGTAGGAACACATTATGACTATTAAGTTTCCTGGCAAGAGATCCAGAGAAGAGTTTCCAGGGGATCACACAAGGTGGCGCCTTGCAGAGGAGCTGCAGAAAACCAGGTAGGAGCAGGCAGAGGGGACCAGGTAGGACTTGAGAATTAGTGGGGGAGGGGGGGTACAGACCAACTACTCCAGCAGTCTTGTTCTGTGGCAAGCTGCCAAGGAGAAGAAAAGTCTGGGGCCCAGTGGGAGGGAGAGGGAGATAGGAGGGAGGAGAGACCTGAGAACTCTTCTAGGTTCTCAGGCCGTAAGGCACAACCTAGTCCATTCATCTTCACGCATCCCCTTACCCCCAGGTAACTCTGGTGTATTGATCCAGCCTTCTTTGTTCTTTCCCATCACGCTTTGTGGTGTTCCTGGTCATATCTGGAGTATTTAGTGTTAGCAACATATTTCCAAAGCCACGTTGCAGCAGAAAGAATACTGAGCACTGACTTGAAGGCACAGCGCTGAGTATGAGACTTGGGTGAGTAATACATTCGGTTTCCACTTCTGTAAAATGAGAGGCTAGTATCTACCTCCCGGTATTATGGTGAGAGTGCAATAAGGCAGTGGCCTTGGAAGTATTTTCATTAACCACTATACAAGTGCAAGATATTATTAGAATGTCTGGCAATACTATGTAAGCTGGGACTGTTACACTTACTACTAGAACCGCTACTCATCCCACTAATGTTAACAAAACACTGATGACCAGGATGCAGAATCTGAAAATCCCATCATACCTGAGAGGAATGGTTGAATCAACCAATTGGAGAATTGGAGTAGATCCAGAGAGAAATCTAAATGGGGAAAAATCTGTCTTCAAGGATCTCAATGTTTGCATTGTGGAAAAGGAGGTAGGTAGCCTTGTTCTGATTCCTTCCAATGGCCTGGAAGAATAGAAATAGGATGAAAAGAACTTGCTCTGAATATAATTTTTCATCAATACAAAATGCCAGGTGACTGTTACTGTCTTTGGAAAAGTTGAAGAGATAAGCATCTCTACTAACAGACTCCTGTCGCCCATGCATTAATTTATTTAGTGCTAACTGATGGCCAGTGGAATGCTGGGCAGTTCATTAAATGATGTTAATATCACCATGTGCAGAAGTAACTCCTGCTCTTGTGGGCCTGGAGTTAGATTTGAGCACTGGGTGGAAGCTGGAAGCTGTGAGGACAGCCATTTCCTCCAACTTAAAACATTCTTTTTTAGAATACTGTGATTTCATGGGTATACAAGTGGGGGGTGGGAGACAATCTACTTTTTTGCCACATGTGGACTGTCCCTCCAGCCCAGCAGGGAATGACCCTGGCAGCGGACATGGGCAGTAGAGAGAGCCCCCAATTTCCTCTGCATCTCTTTCCCCAGCAGAGTGTTCTAGTGGCCTGGGCTCGCCCAGTTACCTCAGTCATTTTCCTAGCAGCTGAACTTCCAGAACAATGTTCCAAGAAAGTCCTGGAGAAAGATGGACCCCAAGCCATCAAGACCTCTTAGAATCTTCTACCAGGTAAGCAGCAAAAGTTTCCTGCCCTCAGGCATGGGTGAAGGCTAACAAGATGGGGTAAACTTCCCTACCTACAATGTACCTCCTCTTGCTCTGAAGGGAGTTTACAGTCCCCCAAGCAGTCTCTCTTAAAATATAAATATATTTTTTAAAAGATATATTTATTTATGCATACAAGAGCTGGGGTACAGACCAGAGTAGCAGGAGGTGAGAGGATTCACCAGAGACAGAGTGGGGAGCAGAACCGGCAGATCGAAAGAAACACACTGCTAAGGGGAGTAGTGGGTGAGGCAGGAGAGGTCTGCAGTGCCTTGTGGGTCCCCTCCCTGGCTGGGGATTCAGCTCTTGCCATGGATGCTTCACAGTGCAGCACTCAACCTGCTGTACCACCAGGGAGGCCCAAAATATAAATATTTTTGACAAGAGTATACTAGAGCCACAGTCAGCAACTCTTAAGATTCCCCCTTCAAAAATCTCCTGTGACTACCTTCTCCTCCCTCTTCATTACCACTGCCTCCCTCTGTCTTACCTAAACATTTGCAACAGCCTTCTGGTTTTTCCCCCTACCTCCCACCACCCTTACATTCATCCTACATCAAACCATCAAAAGCCTAGCACCTACTGGTGAACCCTCAGTGGCTCCCCATGGCTGCTTGTGTATATACCCCAGGACTCTGGGAAAGAAATACTAGAACTCTATGGATATATATTTTTCAAAGTAGGAAATATTAATCTTTACTGTAAGAACCAACAGACAGATCGGTAGGGGGTCCTGACCCAGCCTCCCAGGTTGCTGTCAGTCACTTAGGGGCTGCAGGAATTTCTATAGAAAGGAGGTGGTTCACAGGAACTGGCAGCCCCACCCTCTGGCCACCCCTTTGAAGTAGTTTACTGTGCATTGTGGAGGTAGGAGGGCTTGAGGTTATATTATCTAAACAATCTACACCAGCCTTCACAGATGAACAGTTGACTTACATATTTAGAAAAAAAAAAGAAAACCCTACTGATTTAAGATAATCCTTCTCTTACACGTATGAGCAAAAATCAGGACTGATACTTCCCCTTCTCTTCTCCCAACAGCAATAATTTAAGTGGTGACAATAACTTAAATAGAACTGATATGGAGGCTGAGAAAACGTGCTTACATCATTAAGAAGTCTACTGGAGACTTCTTATATTGACACGTTAACAAAGGACCACACCCTAAGGTCACACCCTACTAATATGAACTTCCTCCAAACATAGCTGAATAACTATATGACGTTAGCACATTTAAAACCTAAGCAGCCACCATTGAATAAAAAAGTACAGTATATATAACATATTGTCTATATATATATTAACTTATTTGAATAAACATTTCAAGAATATATTAAAAGCTAATAATAGAAATTTTCAATGTGAGGGCAGGAGAGGTAAGTGGATGGGACCAGGGTTGTAGGCAGATTTCTCAATTTGTAACTTTTAAGATTGTGGTGACTTTGAAGCAATACAATTGTTATTAATTATTTAAAAAATAAAAAGAAGAAATTGACTTGGATGAGATGATGGCAAACCAATTCTTTAGCAAAATCTAATCATGTGATAATCCAGGTCTCTGCAAAATTGCACTAAAATTAATGGCAATGTAGAAAAGATGGGAAGAAAGTTCTTTTTGCACTTTTTTAAATAGGAATAATGCAGAAGCTATAAAATTTAGATATGTTGGGGAAGGCTGCTCAAAATCGCCCTGTGAATATCTATGTACAAACAAAAATATTCAGTGACCACTTGCCTAACAGACTAAGTCCAAATACCCAAGGTGATGCCTCTACCTTCCCAGGCGCTGCTGCTTCTCTTCCCACAGAACTCTTTACTGCAATCTCATTCTGGCCAACTCTGACCTATAACCCATAGCAACCTACCCAAAAAGCCAACACCTTATCTACAACACAGGAAACAGGCCTATTAAATTGGGGTTTGCAGGAAACCAGATTGCTAATCTCTGGTGACAATCCAGGAAACTAAATAATAATTTCTGTAGTAGTTAGCCCCAAATGACCAGGACTTGTTTAATAACTGACAGCTTCCCCAATTTTTGCCTCAAGCTCAAAGAAGACCAATGAGAAAGCTAAGTACACGCCCCTACCCAGTCACACTGGGTGTGTGGCCTCCATTAGCCTGACCACAATTGCCCCATGCCAACAGCTTCCAGTCGGGGCCCACAACAGCATTCCCCTGTGCCCTGTGGTGGCCTCCAGATCTTTGCCAAAACACACACGTCAATGACCAATTCCCTGCTAGAACAGTTCAGAATAGCCTCCGCTTTTCTCATCTGGTTGGTCTTTGTTTTTATTTCTACTGGTCACGGGGTTCCCAGGTGTCAGGCCAGATGCAACCGCATCACCCACCGCCTGTCTCATATATTCCCCTTATTCCTTGAAAGGCTTCACATCTGAGTGTGGAGGAAAAGCTGTTCTCTTCACTAGCTAAGCTCCCTCTCCCTCTCCATCCTCACTTCCTGTGATGCTCCCCAGCCCTCTGCAGTCTCCTAAGTCCTGAGTCTTTCCTTTGCCTAGAATACTGGGCACAGCTCTCCTACTCATCTCTCATAGCTATCACTCAGCACTGGCTTTGTAAAAGGAATGTTCTTAAACAGACCTTCCTCCCTGCTGCGCCTACTCTTATTTTCCCTTAGAGCACTCAGGTACACTCTTACTCATTGTATAAGTTTTGACGATTCATAACTAAATATTTATGTGATTTGTGGCCTTTCCCCCATCAGAATGGAAGTCCATGAGGACTGGGACTAGGTGTACGTCTTTTCCAGTGTAAACTTCTTGACATATGGGCAGTGTTTTGCATAAAATCGGTACTAGATAAGCTGAGGTTGAAAGAGTGTATGAGTGCTGAAGTCAGGTGATCCTACAAAGTCCCTGCTTAGTATTCCTTGCTTTCTGGAGTGTTCCCAGATTCTGCCCACAGAATGTGAATATCTTGCTCTGCTCCCAGAATACCTTGCACATTTTTATGTGATGCATGGATTCGAGCTGTAGTTACTGACTTGGATCTGCCTGCTGACTGTCACTAGCTCACAACCTATCTGTGAAGCCCAGAAATATCTGTCTGTTCCACAGCCTAGCACAGTGCAGCCATTAATGGAATGAGGCATGTTAATTCACTGGATTAATGACTCAATAGTGTATGTCAGCGCATATATTTTATTTTTATTTATTTTTAAAGTTATTTATTTATGCATACAAGAACTGGGGTACAGGCCAGAGATGGGGAGGGTGAGGACTCACCAGAGACAGTGCGGAGCAGAACAGGCAGATCGACTGAAGTAAACTGCTGAGGGGAGCAGTGGGCGAGGCAGGAGAGGTCTGCTACGCCATGTGGGTCCCCTCCTTGGTGGGGGATCGAATCTGTGCTACAGTGACTGCGGGATGAGGTGCTTAACCCCTTGCACCATCAGAGAGGCCCCAGTGCATACATTTTAATCAAAGGAATTTCTCTCCAAGTAGGAAATTACAGAACAAAAGGAAAGACCTGGGACTGGTGGCTATGAGGAGGGATAGAGGGGGAGAAAGATAAGTAAAAGTGAGGAATATAAAACATTTAGTATTTAAGAGAAAAGAAAAATCTTGCCCAGAAAGACCTAGAGTCAGACTCTTGCCATTTCCTAGAGGACATCTTTGAGAAGACAACTTATATTATCTCCCAAAACTATAGCTTCTTTTCCTGTTAACTGTATATAACAGATTCAACCTTATACTCCTCAAATGACACAATGCATACTTTTATTTTTTTTAAAGATTTTATTTATTTATGCATACAAGAGCTGGGGTACAGGCCAGAGGCCTCTCACCTCTGGGGGTGAGAGGATTCAGCAGAGACAGAGCGGGGAGCAGAACAGGCAGAATGACTGAAGTACACTGCTGAGAGGAGCAGCGGGTGGGACAGGAGAGGTCTGTTGTGCCATGTGGGTCCCTCCCTGGCCAGGGATCAGACTCCTACTGCAGTGGCTGCGGAAACTCCACAGTGCAGAGTTCAACCCCTTGCGCCACTAGGGAGTCCCAATGCATACTTTTAAAAACAATTCCTAGGGTATAGTTAGTACTCCATAAATGTTAGTGATATTATCACTGCCTAATACAAAATTGCCCAGTTGATAGGTTTGTCCAGGATTGTCTTTGAGCAAAATTTACAAAGTGTTCATATTTGAAGGACTGGGAGAATCAAATGGCATCCTGCACTAAACAATCAGTGTGGTATATATGAAATCCTGAACTACATGAAACTTTGGGTAACCTCTGTATCTGAAAATGTTTTTGAGGGTGCACAGGCCTGGGAGACTGCAAACAGCCTCGTAAATTTCATCCCTTAATTCTTGTAGTGGGGGTTCATTGAAGTCTGTTCTATACAGCATTGACTTTAATCTTTTCCCATGTAAAAGTGTTTAGTGGGTCACTGCCCTTTAACTCTAGAGCCTGGCTATTTGGTCTCGGTCAGTTATAGTCCCTCACGCCACTGGACCATAAAGACTCTGACATATGTTTCCCCTGACATACTAAAAAAAAAAAAAAATCAGTATGGAATTTTGCATGAGGCAGGGTTTGTGGCGGGGAAGGGTGCATATCACTGTCTCATGTTTATAGAACCACATGGCGAACGTCCAAAGGACCTATCAATTCATCTCTCCTCTTTCCTTCTCCTTCCCTCCCTTCCTTCTCCCTCTATCTCTTGTTTCTTGGTTTCCTTCCTCCCTCTCTTCCTTTCTTTGTTTCTTCCTTGTTTCAGTTAGGAATAGAAGGAGAAAGAAGATTAACCAGCTGGAGGGAGAAGTCTAGCATTTGTAGGTCATTTCCTCAAGTGCATGAAGCTCAGTTCCCAAATAAAACCCTGAACCATAAGGGCCACAGATGGGTAGGACAGTGGCCTGAGATACCAGGGGGTGTGGAGTACGCTCTTTTACAAAAGAGTTAAATATAATAGCAATTGAGGGAAGCAGTTGGATCAAAAGAAATTATTTGCCAAGCAGTTTCAAAACCAGAAAATGTTTAAAATGCAGACCACAAAATGAAGACAACCTCAAAGGTTAATGAAAACCTACAACAATAGACAAAGGAAATGAAAAATTGCAACAGAGCCTTCCTCCCAAATCTATTAAGCAGTCAGACCAACAACCTTCCAAATGGGGAATGCTATCCAGTTCCATTTATTCTGCCTTGGAAATGCTGAAATGGGGACAAGATGTTAAGATAAAATGATTTGGTGGCTTCTCTCTGTATTAGATGAAGAATAAAGACACTGGTAACCCCAAATATTGCAGAGACAGTATTGGCTTGTGCAGCTCTTGGGTAGATGCCCCATGAGGTTTTGTTGAATGAACGCCTGGGGGTAGCTGGTTTAAAAAAGAGAAGGATTTATCAAGAGCCAGGGAGAACAGGAATAGAGAAACCGTGTGGTAGGTCTAGGGAAGAGGCAAAAATACAGGTCAAGGAAGATGTTAGGACAAGTCAAACAATCAAATCTCAGTAGATTGACAAACTCTAACAGAGAGGCTACAAAAATAGGTTCTGGATTGAGAGAAGAGGGTACAGTGTATAGAGGGTTCAAGTCAAGATTTGGGAATTCAAGAGGGAACCCAAGTCTGAGAAACAGGAGGATATTCAGCCCTGAGAATAGGGATGGAGACAGGGGTCCACAGGCCCAAGTGAAAATGGAGGAATGAGTTATCCCCTATATTTAAGATTTATATAGGCCCTGGCCCTATTCCTGTCAGAATGCATTGACAAAGTGCTTCCAAGTCCCTGGATTTGTTCTGGCAATGAAGGCCTGACAACCAGGAGTTGTAACTTCCTGCCAGTGTCTTCTTCAGACCCTTTAGAAGTCACTGACCTATATACGTTACAGAAAGTGAAGAAAGAACAAACTCCCATGATGCTAACCAGAGCATGGACAGGAGAGAAAGGCCACTGGACAGTTATCAGGAGGCTGGTACAAGGCCTAACTGCATAGCCAGCTCATGTGTGCACCTTGACAAAACACCTGGATTCTGTTTGGTCTAGATACCAAGAAGATGAAGATAAAAGTTCCTGTAACTTGTTCCTAGTGTTATTGTGGAACACAAATGAGTTCCTGTAGATACAAATTTTTCAAAAACTTACAAATACTAGTCAAACATTGTGATTGACTGAATTATTTTAACTCGACAGCAGACTTTTCAGGGTATCTCATCAGTGACTATCAACCTAAAATTGCACAATTTCGTTCTAAGAATGGAATTTTGTTGTTTGTGGTTTAGTTTTTTATTTTTCTCCCCAAATTCTTTAATTTTTTCTTGGGAAACTGAGAATGGACCTGATCTAAGCCTGGTATGTTCCCCTCTCTTTCCCTGGCACCTGATTTCAGTCCTTTGATGTCATATGCTCTGGTTTTACTTCTTCAGCACAGGCCTGACAAGCTGTTAGAACATCAGGAAATTTTAGATTTGGCATCAGAGTATAACTCAGCCACTCTGAACTCTGTTTTCTCCAAGAGATAAGCTTAGTTGAGTGTGAAGGTGAATAGAGGGTAATTCGGTGGAAAATCGCAGGGAATTGGCCCATTTGGGTGCCATGTTGTGTTCATTGGGGAATTGATTTTCAATGAAACCATTGCCTCTCTCTGTTCCCTTTTTGCTAACGGCACATAGAAGAAATACTGAGCCAGGAAGAATGGTTGCAAAGTTTGGCCTGTGGTCTTCCCCTCACCCAGACACACACATCTGCCAGGGAAAAGCCTGGGGCCAGGGGGCTGGCAGGAGGAGTGTTCAATGGCAGTATGATTGTATATTTATGCTTTCATGTCTTTCCTGTCTCCTACCTCTTTGACCATTGTTTACTTTCTTATAGAACCTCAAAATTCACCTTCGTGAAAGTATCTGTTATTATTAAGTAAGCCTCAGAGTGATGAATAATGCAATAAACCCAAACAATGAGTCAGAAGGCTTGGGGTCAGTCCTGAGTCTTCCACCATGCATTTGAGTGGCATCAACACAGTCCCCGTGGCCAGCTGCTTCCACTGTCAACAAAGAGAGGGATAAATAATACTATAGCTCCCCTACTTGTCATGTATACTTATAAGGGTCAAATGAAGTTAAAATAGAGTCTTTGACAAATGGAAAGTTACTGTTATTTAGATAGGTTTTGTAGTAATCCTTATAGAATCCTAGCGTCTAGGTGTCAGAGAACCAATTTTTCACCAAATACATTAGTAATTGTATTATCTATTAACTTCATTATCATAATTACAATGCATCTTCCATTCATTTTTCTTGAGGGCATCCACCAAAGCATAACTAATGTCTTGCTGTCCTCTTCCATCCAAATCTGCTTTGGAAAATGATCTCAGTAATAAACCTAATGTTAGATATGGTAGAATGAGGATCCTATACCTAGAGAAGGAAGAAGTTAAAAGAAAGGAGAGGCCAAGAATAAGAAGAACATTCTCCCAGCCTTGGAATAGCATGGGGGCAAGGAGAGAAGCAAGAAAAGCTGTGCTTAGTGTCTCTTTAGGCATTCCAGCATTTATTTCCTAGGCCAGGAGTGATTTGGCCAATGGTCATATACATGGCTGACTTAGACTTCCTCACTATGGGAAAAGATAGTTCCTATAAAAGTCCAGCTGGATTTGAAAAAAGGCAATTCTACAATTCAGGATAAAACCTTTGTGTTACTACACACAATTAATTACTTTCTCCACATTTGCTGAAGGATGCTATTTTCAGAGCCAAATGAGCCACAGGAAACCCTGCAGCTCCCTGGGCTGAATGTATGGATTGTGTCCTGGTGATCAAAATTCATTTCCGAGTTGTTTCCTGAAATGGTATTTTGACACCTGGGTCATATGTTAGCTTTATGGAGGTCTTTTGTGACATGGAACAACCATGCAGATATGCAATCGAGTGTTAGTCACAGCAAGCTGACTTGGAAGTTCATTGCTGCTTGTCAAACTGGATTAAGTAAAAGGAAATGTTTAAGAAGTCAGATTTACTCGAATGCAAAATGCACAAAGGTTGGCTTCCTTCTTCCTTAGAATGATCTCCCGTGGCATCGCTTCAGTCCCTATTGTGTACAAAGTCTTGGTAAGGCTCAATTGAGAAAAAGAGAATTCCATACCTTAGGGCTAAAGTGGGAGCATAATTTTCAGACATCTGCCACTGGGAAAGCATTATTGTTCCCAGTTAACCTAATGAGGAAACTAAGTTAGAGATGTTAAAATGAGTTAGTGACAATCATGCTGCTGATGGGTTGTGGCCAACAGGCTGAAACCCAAGTTCATCCCGAGCAGGGAGCTCTCTTCCATAATCATCCAGGGCTTCCGCTGCAGGGAACAATGAAATATTCTTTATCCTGGGCTTGGGAAAGATCAGGAGGCCAGTCATCCTTTGCTTTCCTATTGCAACTATCATTTTGTCGTCATGCATCGGGTCAGTCCCATGAACTGGAAGAACAGAAAGTTATCAACAAGATATGGCGAACATCTCAATCTTTCAGGACTGTTCCCCAGGGCCCACATTTCTTTTCATTAAGTGAGAAGGCTGAAAATGCCAACTTGTGTGGTAGCATGCTCCCCTGATTTGGGGAGCAGGTTTCATGTTTAGGAACACTCAGGACCAGTTGACTGTGTCCTCTTCTACTTGTATGACCTTGAGCAATTGTTTTTGTATTATGATCTAGTTTGCTTCTTTGTTAAATACTAGTAAACACTTACCACAGGGAGCTAGTGACTATATAAGATTGTGAGATCCTGGCACATAGGAAAAAAAAAATCTAAGGATTCCAGTTTGCTATGATGAAGAAAAGGGGCAATTCTTGCTTCCTTCTCCAAGATCAGGAGGTCAAAAAAACTAGTTTTAAAAAACTATCGCAGGGGGAAGTTACTGTGGATTCCAGGACTTAAGAACAAGCACAGGTAGGAATCCTGGGAGAGGGTGTACTGGGAGGTGTGTGACTACTACAAGCAGTCAAATGGGAGGGAAACGTGCCTCCCCTAGCACTAGCATTAACTGGACAATCACTGCCTGTGCTTTTGTGCTATAACTGCAGCTGGAGCCCGATCACCAGGGCAGGTCAAAACCCGTACAAAAACCTGAAAAACAGGTACTAGGGCTTGACTGTTCTCGGGTATTCATGGCCCCTTAGCCCCCCTCCCCTTAGGCCATCAGCTGGTATATTAGTTTGCTATTGCTGCCATAACAGATTACAACAGACTTACCAGTCAGTTCTGTATGTCACTGTCTGGGTACAGCACGGCTAATTTGTGTCCTTTGTTTGGTCTCAGTAGGCTGAAATTAAAGTGTCAGCATGGCTGTGTTCCTTTCGGAAGCTCTGATACAATTCAGATCCTTGCAATTGTGGTACTGAGGTCACAATTTCCTTGCTGGCTCTCATCCAGGGATTGGTCTTTGCTACTAGAACCTGCATTTGTATCTTCTTATGCTTCCCATATGACCCCTTTGAATAGCAGGGGGTGAGTCACTCTCATCCTTTAAATTCCCCCATCTTCTTTTTCTGTCATATCTGTCTCACTTTGGTCAGTTCTATGAATGTTCTGTGCTTATAAGAACTCCTGTGTTTAGAATGAGCTTACCTGGATAATCCAGGATAGTTTTCCAATCAGCAGGTCCCTAACTTAAATTATATTAGGGTCTGCAAAATCCCTCTAATATAATGTAACTTGTAGGGGGGAGGGTCACAGATTTCATGGTAGCATCCCAGGTCTGTGGAATTCCTTAATCAGTGCTCTTTCATATTCTGCTGTAATTTTTCTTTCAGTTTCTTGACTTCCTTTGTGTGGGCTTCTGCAATGTTTTTCTAACTAGTCTCCTTGACCACAGTCTTTCTTGACCACTGCTAGTCCCTCCTCTACACCCCTAGAGAATTTTGGTAAAATAAAAATGTTTCTTCCTGGCTTAAAACCCATAACTGGATCTGATGTAGTATGAGCCTATACCTCTAAATTTTAAACAGTGTGAACTACATTATATCAAACCCTGTGATTGTATTACCTTTGCCATACTAGGATAATTTTTACTCCTTTAAATAGTCTCCTTTGTGACCTGCTTCTGTCTCCAACTTATTTTACTGTTTTAGCACATCTACTGTACACATCAAGTTTCTAACTTCTCCCAGGTGTACGTTCCTATTCCATATTAAACCTTCTATTTGGGAGTTGGGGGTCCCATTTCCTATCTTGTATTCTAGAGAAACTCTCACTGCCATTTGATGTGATTCAACTCATCTTCCTCATTGAAATGTTCAACCTTCAAATAAAAACCTTCCCAGGCTTTACAAAAAGGAAAAAAGGGTGATGGCAGGAGAAGGCACTTACACGATCTTTCTGTGTGTGATTATCCACCATATCCTGTATGTATTTCTGTGGCTGATCTCTGATACAAATCACTCATTATTTACTTGTTTTTCCCTTTCTACTAGAACTATATGGTCCACAAATCAAGGAATACACATCACTTGTATTTACGTTCTTAATACAGTACTTTTCACATGTGAGGAGGCAATGACTATTAAATGTTTGTATTCATGAAAGAGAGACTTGCAGGCTAGAGTAAGCAATCTGTATTTTATCCCTGAGAGACAGACATAGAAAAGAAGAGAGGAGGGAGGGATGGAGAGAAGGAAAAAGAGAAGTAGGGAGGAAGAGGAAGATAAAAGACATTGAACTTTTGGGAGCCTTTGTTTGCTTATTTCTGGGCAGGAAGAACGCCATACCCAATTGGCAGCCATGTGCAGGTTGGGCTGCAATAGGGAAAGTTAGGTAACTAGGGAAACTTTACTGGGCCACTTCTATAGGCCAGGTAAGAGATGGAGGGGTGGCAGAGGAGGTCGTTGATAATGTCCTCTATGACAATGGCATTCAATAAATGGAAAAGGAGAAAAAAGTAATAATTGTATAATAACAGACCCTTCTGCCGTGACACATTCACAGGCAGAGACTATATGGGAAAAACAAAAAAGTGTCAAAGGTGATTTCACAATGCCACTGGATTTTGGAAATGGTGGGTAGATGGTAGGAGGGGGAAATTTATAAGGTATTTTTATATAAGTCATAAATATTCCTGGCACCAATTGAAACTAAGGGCAGCAGCCTGAGTGTTTATTTAGATTTTATGGTCCATTTATTGTCTCATATTCCCCCAGTCAAAGATAATTATTTCTTAATTAATCATACGTAAACAGTCTATATCCTTTACAGAACTGGCTACTTAAAGGAACATTTATCACAGCAACTGGTCCCATATACCCAACTGCAAATCACCCACTTTCAGCTGGTTTTGTGCTAATTGACTCCCGGTCATTTTCGTGTTTCTGATGGATTAGGGGGAGAACAAAAGGTAGAGGAGGCCAGAGGATAGACAACATGTGGAATGATCCATTTTTCTTGTTACTTCCCTTTAGGAAAAATGCCTGAGGATAGAAAAAAAAAAAGAAATTTTTGTTAAGCTGAGATATTGGTAATTTGTCTTGGAGTTGGTCAAAATGTGATTTTATTTCATCCACTAGAAAATCCCCAAGAATTTTCTCAACAGACCGCAAAGGATTTTCAGCGCAGTAAAAAGATACTATACTATATATTTATATATATATACTATCCTATATACATATGTATACATAGCTTTATACATTTGTCCAAATCCACAGAACGTACAATACCAAGAATGAATACTAATTTAAAGTATAGATTATGGATGATTATGGTGTGTCAGTGTTAGTTCAGCAATTGTAACAAATGTCCCACTCTGGCAGGGGTTGTTGATGGGAGATGTTTAACTTACGCGGGAGTGCCTGGTGAATCTCTGTACCTTCTCACTGTTGCTGTGAATTTAAAATTGCTCTTTAAAAAGTCTTTTAAAAAAGAGTTTGTCAGAGAAAAATGGTCACCATCATAGTCTTTAAAAATATGTATTTTAATGTTTGAAACGTACTTGGATTATCTCTTAATTTTTTAAAAAAATTTAAACCAGATTTTAAAAAGTAGATGACTTTTTGTATTGGCCGTTTTGACATGGGGCATTTTAACATAGTATTAAATATACAGCATTTGTAACTGTGTAATTGCATGTCAGACACACTCCATTCCACTGCAGAGCCATGCCAAATCAAAACCAGTACAGAAGCCTAAGGATTATGTCCAGAGCTTCTCCTGTAACCAAAAGAACTTGAGAAATTTGAGAGAGTCATTGTGATGATGCTGACTCCTCAGCCTTTAGTTGTCCAGCTGCCACAAGGCCCCATGTGAGCTGCGCCATGTTGAATTAAGCCCAACCATGGCCAGTTCTTTGGCCTTGTGTGCTCATGGTCGTTTTCCTCTTAACCAAAAATGGTTCTGTATCCCCAGAGTAGATTTACATTAACTGGTTTACAAGAGCCAAGAGTATAAACTTTGAGCCAATTTAGTAATTTATAATGAGACATAGAACAGAAAAGTCAACATATTCTCTCTCTCTGAGCAACGACACGTGGTGATACAATCTGATTAACAGATTGCTTGATCCATATGTTGCAAGAACAAGAGAGATGAACTCCTGTCGTGAGTAGTAGGTCAAGGCTGATGCTCCATCTCTGTTGGAGGGATACCCTACTGCCACTAGGGCCTGGGTGATTCTGTTCTAGGGTCTAGGTGCCTCTCCCCTGGTTATGACTTGATGAGCACGGCCAAAGTCTGCCCCAAGGACTCCCATTAATGCTTCTTATGATACTTAGTCTCTCTTTAGACAGGTTAAAATGTTTAGTTTGAAATTTTTGGACCTGGTGACTCTGTGACTCTAAGATGTCTTCACATGATTTAGTTCGAATCACTAATTTGTTGAATTATGTGATTCTACAAATCAGTTTCATTTTTCCTAGCCTCCCATTTTAGGGCCCCTTTCCGTTAATTCCAAGCCATGCATGCCACAAACAGTCTACCCATTTCCCACTCCCTGGGCATTTCAGTCTCCTCATGCACTCCCTGGAGGTTGTCCTGTCATAAGTGTTCGTTGGCTAAAACTCTTCAAGTATTATATCTGTCGTAAAATCTTGATGCCTTTTTCCTTCAGTCTGGAAAGTGGTATTCTCAGTTCTTCTGTTCACAAGGGAAAGAAAGTGCTTTATGCTGCATTAGGGCTGCAACATCTGTGTAGGAGTGGACTGACAGCAGCAGCAGGTATCAGAGGGGGTGGCAGGTGAATTCTAAGACATTTTCATAAGAGGGAAGGTGGAGCAACTGCAGGACTCATATATGGGAAGGTTGTGAAGGAGCCAACAGATGTGGACAAACTCATATTTTTGCAGAACTGATGGTAGAAGAGCAAATGCAAGGGAATCCAAGACCAACCAAGTCTTTCCTCACACCCTGCAAGGTCAGTCTGCCAAGGGAGGTTGTAGTATTCTAAAAACAGCAGATTTCTTTGACTAGGTAAAATATCCAGAGACAAATGTACAGGTGTTTGGCAGCCCAGGTCCATGAACTGCAACTTCTGAAACAAGAAAACTTCAGAGCAAGCACTAAAGAGTTAAAAGCTTTCTCAGTACTGTGACATTGTCAACCAAGCAGGAAAATAGTGGACTCCAGTTCAAGAAATGAAGTCGATCCGTTCCAGTGTTGTCAAGCTGGAATGGTAAGTGATGTGCAGAGCAAGCTGCATGCCAGCCTTCAAAATAGGACTAGGTGCTAGTGCAGTCATGATGGATGAGTGGAAAAATGCCAGTGCTTCCCCAAACAGGTAATTCAAACAGCCCTACCATAGAGTAAAAAGTCTTCCTCCTGTTCTATTCTTCAGTCATTCAGTTCCTACCAGAGGCAACAGCTGTTATTGGTTTCTGGGATATCCTGACATAGTACACACACACATACACAAGTAGTAACACACTATACGCTCTGCCCTTGTTTTGTTTTTTTGTTAATGATAAAACTTAGAGTTTTCCCCTCTCTTTTTCCTCCCCCCCAAAACAGAATAGTTATTTGTCTGGAACGACTATACTTTATTTAACCACTCTTTATTTTGTTATTAAGATTGTGTTGCCATTGAAAAAACCAACCATGTCAAATGCTGGCGAGGATGTGGAGAAAAAGGAACCCTGGTACACTGCTGGTGGGAATGCAAGCTAATCCAACCATT
>JAGFMF010011810.1:31419-150400 GCA_019455555.1 Galemys pyrenaicus
CGCCCTGGCCGGCAGCAGGGATCGAACTCGTGCTGCAGTGGCTGCGGTTTGCTTCATAGTGCGTTGCTTAACCCACTGCGCCACCAGGGAGGCCCCCAATCTTATTTATCTATTGTCAGTTGCTTTTGTTTGCTTCATTTTATGTCTAGTAAATTTCGATGTTATACTAGACATTTTAAATAATATTTTGCAGACATTTATGGTATCTTCTTATAAAGAGAGCTATGTTTTGTTGTCACAGATGATTAAATGACTAGTGAATCTCCTTGATTCTTTTCAGGTCTGATAAAAACACTTTGTTAAAGCAGATTTATTGAAGTTTTTTCCCCTCATTCTCAGGCATGACCCTTACTTCTACAATATAGCCATTTTAAAATCTCCAATTGTCTAAGGTATTGTCCAAAGTACCTCCACTCTGGCTGTCCTCTGTGGGATCTCTGTAACCTCTCATCAGCTCTCAGCATCTGCTATCTTATAGTTTGCTATCATTTCTGCTTGACTTACACAGGACAGGAGTTGGTCTAAAGCCCAAGGGATATTTTCATACAAATATTTGAAATGCTATTTCTTTGGTTTACCCTTCTCTGTTGCCCTGCTTTAAAATGTCGGTTAGGAATCTGATTTTGCTATCTTTGATCATTAAGATCACTCTTTATTGCTTGGGCACGTCTTCCCTGCATTATAGTCCGGAAAATGTTCTTGGTGAAAGTGTAAGGATATCATCACCTATTCCTTCATTCTTCTAAGGAGCACAGTATTACATTAGATTGCTCCCCAATACTTTGAAATAACCATTTTATATGAGTTATCCAAGTTCAATAGTTAGTCCAATACCAGTAATTCTATCATAGTTGGGGTCTTCCTACTAAAGAGAAGTTCAAATCCATCATATATGTGTGTGTGTTCTTTTATACTCACACATGCTTGTATATATACATATGTATATGTAAATGCAGGATTCCTTGTGTGTATATATAAACACACTGATATGCAAATACATATATATTCACAAATCATATGCATACAAATTTACCTGTGCCTATACAGCAGTATACTATAACTACACACACATACATACATACACACACAATTAATATTTAATTCATGCAACCAGAATTGGTTTTGTCTGGTTAGAAGATAAAGGTTTGCCTCTTCACTGCCAGTCTACTGGGGATTTATCTAATTAATTGAGGACTATTGTGAAGGTTAATTCACAAGTCATTGGGTCCTGACTATGAATTCCTTGAAACAAGCTTTTTCTAGTAAAGTTCCAGATGGATAAATATTAGAGCTGGCATCCAAAATAGGTCTCTAGATGTCTCACCAAAAACACTTTGCATTATATCAAATTGTCTGCTCCAAAGTGGATTTAGTTTTTCCCTCTATTCCTAACTCCACAAGATACATGGTCTCTTGTTGGATTGAGTACTGGCTTCTAATTGAGATGTGCTGGGTAGCTCTCTAGAGATGCAACTCCATTCCTCTGTTTTGGCCTCAGGTACAAGCTTTAGCAAAATTTCCCTAAATTCCTACCCAAAAGCAAAGAGTTTATTGCTCACTCAAGTAGAATAAAGAGTTAAAAGAAGAACTAACATTCAAATAGAAGAAAAAGTGAGAATAAAACAAAAATGAAAGGCAATCCTGGGCAACTTGTCTATTCAGAGGCTCTTATTTCTGACCCTCCAAGACCAGGTCTTGCCCTGGTACTATGCCATGGTTCTGTCCAGAGCTCCTCAGTGTCTTTCAGTTCTCAAGAAAGCGTCAATTGGAGGTGACAGTGGCCACTAGTGGCATGCTAAAAGTTACTGTTTAGAGGCACTTGTATTTTAACAGGTGAAATGATCAAGATTTCAACCTTGAGATGAAGAAACAAAAACTTAAAGCTGATATTTTAGCTTGTTTTGGAGGGATGATTGGACTGTGGTTCAGGATGAGGCAGAAAAGTGTTTGCACTCCTGAAATATTCACCACATTAGATGTCTCAGGGACTGACAGCACAAGGTCACTAAAATCCCAACAGTTTGCACTTGGTCTAGACACCTTGGACATGAGAATATTACCAACCCAGAGTGAGAAGGGGTTAGGCAAAGGGGACTTGGTGAAGGTAAAAGAAAGTGGAATTCCCCCAAGGTGCTCATTATTTGAAATGCTTTTTCAAAATGGCACCTAGCATGGTTTGATCAAAGTTTAGTTTAGCAAATCTCTTTATAAATCCTGGAAAGCTGCTCATGGTAACAAAATTCATCCTTCACATGGAGGTCAAATTTTATCTTTTAAAATGTAAATCATTCATGCTTCCTGCAGATTAGAACCCTCAGTCGTTTCCTATGACTTGGAGACTGGACTCCAAGGGACATCATGATTGGGTCTCTGTCTTTTCCTAGTTTCACTCCCAGCTCCAGCCACACTAGTTTATTGTCTTACAAGAAAAGACCAACCTGCTCCTGCCTTGGAATCTTTCACTTTTTGTTTTCAGTGTCTGCACAGCTCTCTCCTGGAGTCTGTTACTTCCTTTCATTCCATACTCAGTTCCAATGTCACCTCCTCAGAGAGGCTCCTGTGACCCATCACACCCCATTACATTCCCAGGTTGCGTTTTTCTTCAGCAACGATCTTGGCTATTAGTGTGTTTGTGGTCTGCACCCTCCTTTTCCATGAGAATGTCGTTATTTTCACTGATTTTGTTCTGTCCACTACTGCATGTTGGGCTTCTAGAACAGTGACTGACTCAGCGCAGCTTTCAGTAATATGTGTCAGGCCGAGGAATTAATGAATTAGTGAAGAAGATATTCAGCCATGTATGTATCAAGAAATTCATTCATGGATTCATAAAATGTCTAAACTGAGAGCAGGAGAAAGTCTCGAGCCAACTTCCATGCAATCCTGTTCAGCATTCTTGAGGGCTGTGTCTACTTAAAATAATCACTTTATGCATTGACCCATTGTGCCCAGAGGCAAAATTGGAGGTGTTCCTTGTTCCTCACTCAATGCCCATTGACTTTTACTTACAGCACAATTTCACATGTTCATCTGATTCTAGTCCTCAGGAGACCTGCAGCACCAAATTAGAAGGGAGAGGGGAGGAAGATAGGCCATTTTATTATTTGAAAGTAAAGAAGAAGACCAGGCTCCCTAAAGCTCATGTGCAAATTCAAAACCTGGAAACTGCACCCATTTAATTAATGGAAAAGTCATAGATGTACTTTCATAACTGAAGGGCATCATAATATTGCAGAAAAGGAAAGTATTGCTAAGAGCCCTGGTGTTGCCTTTGAACCGATTTAGGTTCAAGCTCTCATTAGTAGATTGACCTCAGGTAACAACCTTTGTGAGCTCCAAATTGCTCACTTATACATTAGGGAAATAAAGTCTTCTTCTGAAAGGTATTGTAGGAATTGATATGATCTTTGTAAAACACTTGGCCCTACATACTGATATGGTGTAAACTGTCAATAAATGTGAGTTACTCTTAGTACAGTAATAATGTTCATTGTGGTGGCCTTTGAAGTAAAAGGATAAATACTGTGCAGTAAATTTTATGAATATCTAGCACTATTACTCATTAAGTTTTAGCATAAAATAAATAAAACTTCAACGATCCCCAGCAAACTGGCACAATTCATATGAAGGCTAGTATAACTTATATTTATAGTATTTTATATTTTGCAAACCCGTTTCATGGATAGGCTCTCATTTGATGATGCACAGCTGCTCATTCACTGAGTAATGTAAAACTGTGGCAGTATTTTGTAATGAGAGTTACCTGTATTTCAGTTCAAGGACCAGCTGCATCTTTTCTATCTTAATGTTTTGTTTGGCCAAATCAGATTTCCTTTGCCAAAAAACACAGAGCCGATTAGGTCCCTTGAAAGCACAAATATTAAAGGTAGAAAAGAAAAGTCTTTATCTTAAAAAAGAAGCATAGAGGTGTCAGTTAAATTCGCTGCCACCCACATATGCTTAACCCAGAGAAATCAGAAATAATAGAGGATTAAAGTACATGCGCCTACAGTAATTTTGGAAAATGAAGGAGTCCCTCAGGTAGAAACATGATCCATTAGCCCAAAACTTTTCAAGTTACAGCCTATAAATATTTGAAGTGTTTAACTTCTTAGGAGGCAAAGGAATTATTCAACCCAACAAGGAGAGGGGATGAGGAGTAATGGGATGACATTAACAAAGAGAACATTTCCTCAGTAGGGACAGCAGAAAACACAAAGGATTCATTTAAAAGTGGAGACTTCTTGGATTAAAAGAGTTAAAACAAGATGGCACTTAGTGGCAGGAGCTGATGACTGAGTTCCATTTTACGTTTCCGTGACTGGTGACCTGCTCAGATCACACTGAGTGATTTTAATAGTTCACTCCTTACTATTCCGCTATTAGAAAAGATGAAATCTCGCCTTTTGCAACAACATGGATGGAACCTGAGGTGATTGTGCTAAGTGAAGTAAGTCAGAGGGTGAAAGACAATTATGGCAAGGTTTCTCTCACATGTAGAGTTTAAATAACCAGAGCAAACAATTTAACAAATCACAACAAAAATAACTCAGATTCTGAAAAATATAATGGTTACAAAAAGGGAAGGAAAGGTGGTCGGGATAGAAGGGCAGAAGTATCCTTCAGACAGTGGGAAGTGGGGGTGGGTGAGGTGAGACATAGAGGTAAAGATGTAACTCATTATTTATATTGTCTTGCGAATCAATAAATTTTTGTTCAAAAAATAGTTTATTCTGTACCGATTAAAATGGCTCAAGCAAAACAATAAATAGAAGTAATATTTCTACTCAGAATAAGTAGAAATATTGATGGTTTCCTGACAGGTTGACATTTGCTGTTGCCGTTTTTCTTATTCAACACCGCTAATGAATACACCCCATGTCAGCAATTTTATCTATTCATTTGATGGTTTTCAGTGAGTACTAAAAAAGGGAGCGAAAAGGCACGAAGGTGGAAGAGAGGGTAAGATTGGACGAACTCTCCTGCCCTTGGAATAAGTGAAAACTGCCCTGGCCAGCCAGCACTGGTCCCCACCCAGATTGCCTTCTTTCGCAATCCATTTGCTGAATATTTGCCAGTAGGTCTTTTATATTATTGAATATGGGGAAAGAAGAAAGCAAATATAAGGGGAAAATGATCGAGTTCAGGATGTTTCTGTTCTTTAATTTTTCAATTTTAAAGTTGATAATGAGAGCGACAAAATATTTAAATGATGTAAATATAGTTTTTAAAAAATTACTGTATGTTTCCACATGAAGTATCTAGAATAGGAAAATTCACATGGATCCAAGTGTGAAATTGTTTAATGGGTATAGAGGTTAATGTTTGGGATGGTGAAATGTTCTAAATGTAGAGGCTGGTTAGGATTGTACAAGTTGATGAATATACTAAATGCCTGTGAATTTACACTTAAAAATGGTAAAGATAGTGAATTTTATGTTGTGGATATCTTACTACGTTAAAAGAGTATTATCATTTTGAATATAAACTCTGATGTCAAGGGATTAATTTTGTCTAATTCGGTAGATATCAGAAATATTTTCAAAAGAAGTTTCCCCCCCCCCCATATCCATATCATATCCTCATCTACCCTCCCATAACTCCACAGATAACATCTATTATTTATTGTAGCCATATGTTGATTTTAAACTTATGGTATATTATTATTTATGATACAATAAATCTACTCATTTGCTAAGTCCTGCAACAAAAACATTTAAATTCCTCTTGGTCAAGAATTAATTCTAGGTAATAAAATAAATGATGGTGGTGGATGCAAAGATATTAGTGATATTCATCTCTATTCTTAATGAGAGTAAGGTCTATTGGGAAAGTTAAGACATGCACACCAACATTTAGAAGATGTATAAAGTAATATATGTTGGCAATACCATAGATATATTTAAGTTAATATCTTACCTTTGAATAGTTCTACAAATATAGTAAATGTATTGCATAAAAGGATCTAGATTTTTTTTTTTCTAATAGTGAGTGTTCATGCAGGACAGGAGTATCATCTAAGCCTTAGAAAACGATAGTTACATTTATTCCCATTTTATAGATTATATAGATGACATAACTGTGAAATTCAACAATTTGAATGAATTATAGATACTGCCATTTGAAAAAGCATTAGGATTTAAAACCAGACCTAGATTTCAGTTTTCACTCTAACTATGGGATTAAGGGCAAGTTATTTAATCCCTTGGAGTTTCAATGTTGTTTTCCAGAAAATTCAGGTAGTAGACTCTTGAATTGCTATGTACTGATGACTGGGGTAACATATGTAAAGCATGCAAATATAGCAACTGCTCAAGAAATATTTTCTTCTCTAGTTTGGTAGTTGTAGCTTAGGTTGCTGTGGCATAATGCTGATTGAATCCATGATTTATTTGGTGTGATCTCTGGATCTGACATACCAGTCCCAATTAAAACATTGTTCCCATCTGAAAACATAACTCAGTTATCTGTATTTGATAATCCTCTTTCTGGTTGCTTCCAGGAACATGGGTAGATAAAAAATCAGGACTGTGCTATATGAGTGTGAGTAAATATATCTACATATAAAATATATATGGTATGTGCAGTTTTCAAGTACTCTAAGTAATGCAATCTAGTATCTAGCAAAGGATTAGAAAACAGGGTTTCTACCAGATGTGTTTGAATGACTGACTATCAATCATTTGTAATTAGCACACTATATGTAAATTTATGCAACTTAAGTGCTGGAAAACAATTTATTCTTGTAAGTAGATTAAATTGTCCTTTTTACAATCCTGTTTACATTGGTAATTTATTTAACAGACCCTCATTTCATTGATGGTAAACTTTACCCCTGCCCAAGTTCAAATTCTCTTTTTGGCTAAGTGCCATCTGAATTCATGAGGTTATATAGTACTAAGGAAAAAAAAAAAAAAGAGGTGGAGTACCAAATTCCATCAATCAAGGGCTGCCTCTCAGTGACAGGAAATTGGCACAGACTCAAGGACCCCTGACCAGATGGTAGACATCTGCGCTTTTCTTATCAACAAGGCCAGGTCAACTGTGTTCCCTCCTGGGATAGGCCTCTGAGAGTCAGAACCCCATAGGGGTAGGGCACCCCCCTTAGGTGCAGGGCACCTCAGGCCTGTTCAAACATTTGGTTTATTAACAGCAAAAAGGAAACTGACATCTTGGGATACATTGAGCTTTCTTTTCTTTTTTTTTTTTTTTTTTTTTTTTGCCATCATATCCTAGAACTTATACAAAAAACTGGTATGATCTCCTTAAGAGTTTCTAAGACTGGGTCAGTTCTTGCATCATCAGAATGTAGGGATACACAGAGGTGCAATCTTCCAACAGAGTACTCTATCAGGAGGTACCTGGGAGAGAGTCCAGGGGACTTTGACTGTTACCTAATGTGAGAATGTGCCTACTGCCTATGTTGGTGTTCCAGTTTCACTGTACAAGATGGGAAATATATACTTTTTGCCTCCTTGAACTTCCAGAGAGAGTTTGAGGTCTCCATGAACTGGAGGGTGGGAGATGATTTTTGAATCCCAAGAGGACAGGGGCAATTAGTGTACCACAAGCTCCTTCATATACTGAAATCCCAAGCACCATTCATGAAAAGATTAAGCAAGCACTTTGTCCTCCCTGAAAACCACCCCCATTCTTACCACTGAGGTCACACTTTCCAAATCTGAAGTGCTAGAACCTTAAGATATCTCAGGGACTGTTCTTGACTTCACTCTGAAATGGAATTTGAGTGCAGGAGCCACATCTCATCCTCTTTCACAGGAAGATGCTAAATAAAAATGTGTTAACTGATTCATAGTTATGACATTTCCACTCATATTCACAGCCCACTAGGCTGCAGTACTTTTCCCTCAAATCTCTGGCTAAAATCCTGTTAAAAGGACAAGCAGGATATTTCCATTCTGGGGCCTTGTCAGTAAGCATCAGCCCTGCCAATGCCCACAGATGAATCCCTGCCTCTTCTGTTCTGTGAATGCCAAGGGACTCCACCGACAGCCTCATACTCTGAGAAAGTCATCTCAGAACTTCAAATGCATGTGCAAATGGGACTCTCTTTAAAGAATGCTATTGAATTTTGATCAGCAATCATGGTAGCAAGGACAACGTGGGCAGGGGAGCAAAAACAGAGAATTGAAGCAGAGAAACACAATAGAATTGGACATTGTCCCTGGCTTTGAGGAATTTCTCTAGAAAGAAAACTAGAGAGCCACTAACAAGTCCAGGTGGATTCAAAATATACTTAAATAACTGCCTGCAGAAAGCCAAAATGGAAAGATTATGCGATCAGACAGGTACCATGGGACTGGGAAAGATCTATAATGCCTGAAAATGATTGCGACTGTCTTTGGGAAAGGTAAGGAATTAATTTATTTTCAGGAAACCATGCCTCAGAGTTATTTCTCAAGTTATGTTATTACATTCTAGCTTTGTCTTAAGAATGTCCAATGGCATTCCATCGTCTAGAGGATATTCTTTCCCCACGGCCTGACTGGCATTCAAAGTTTTTCAAAAACTCATCCCATTCAAGTCCTTCTAACTATTTTAACTTATAATGAGCTATCCCTCCAAACTCTTATCACTAATTATCTACCAACCATTTGTTAGTTGTCTTTTACTTACTATTAGGACTTTGCTTTTTAAGAACAGTTTTAGGTTCATAGCAACATTGAGGGTAAGTTAGAGATTTCCCATAAATCCCCTGCCTCCACATAGGCAGCCCCCACCCCCCATTATCCACATCTCCACTGGAGTGGGACTTTTATTAACACTACATTGAACCTACATTGAAAAATTATTCAGTCACCCAAAGTCCATTGTTTACATCACATTTGGTGCTGGGTGTACATTCTATGGGATTGGACAAATGGCTGAGGATATGGATCCATCATTATAGTATCATAAAAATCCTTTAAAAATCCTTTGTGCTCCACATATCTATCCCTTCCTCAACCCCTGGCAACTACTGTCTCCATAGTTTATTGCCTTAGCTGGCATGTCATGTAGTTGGAATCATACAATATGTAGTCTTTTCAAATTGGCTTCTTTCATGTAGTAATATAGTTTAAATTGTCTCCACATCTTTATACAGATTTTTAGCTCATCTCTTTTTAATGCTAAATAATATTCCATTGTCTTCATGTATGACAGTTTATTTATTCATTTATCTACTGACAGACTCATTATTGGTTCCAAGTTTGGGCAGTTATGGATAAAGCTGCTATAAACAGCTGTGTGCAGATTTTCATATGGATAAGTTTTCAACTATTTTGGGTAAATACCAAGAGGCAAAACTGCTGGATCATATACTAAGAGCATGTTTAGTTTTGTAAGAAAATGCCAAACTGTCTTCCAGAGTGGCTGTGCCATTTTATATTTCCAATAGCAGTGAATGAGAGTTCCTGTTGCTCCACTTCCTTGCCGTCACCCAGTGTTGTCAGGGCTCTAGATTGTGGTCATTCTAATAGATGTGCAGTAATATCTCCTTGCTGTTTTAATTGTCTTTCAATATTTGTGATTTATCTCCTTAGTTTATAAACCTTCGGATAAATTAGACTCTAGTTTACCTTTTTCATGCCTACTATCACATAACTCTTACAAATGGGTACTTAATAATTTTCCCTGAATGAATGCATTAAAAATATAAAACATTTTCTTTCCCTGCCATCCCTCCTATTTATCCTTGAAACAGGACAAACCCAGGGGACTGAGACTGAACCATTCAGTAGGTCTTTCCCTGTCCACTTAGGGCTGCAGGACACAACCTAAAAGCAGACATGTGGCAAGAAACAACAATAACAGGATTTATTTACACAGAGGGTGAGAAAAAGGAAGAGAATTTACAGACTGGCATGTGGCTAGGTGCTGTCTGTCCTACCCCAGATAGCATCTGCTGAGCAGAAACCAAGGTGCAAGCCAAAGACACAGTAAGCTGGCGGCTTCTCCGCGGACAGCCAGCCTCACTTGCAGTTTAACTGCACAACTGCCAAAGCCCCAGCAGTTAAACGCCACAGCGCTGCCCTTATTCCCATCAGCTGCGGCTCAAAGGGTGGAGTCTCGAAAGCTCCACCTTCTACCTGTGGGAAGGCTGTTTTGTTCACCCACTGACTCAGAAGTTGCTCCTCTCCATCTCTCTCACACCCTGATGTGATGCAACCATGAAGAGATGAACAGAAACATTTTGGAGTGGTGGTTGAACCACTCAGGAGGTATTCTGTTGTTGTATGTTCTAAATTTAAGTAGAATATGAAAATGAGTAATTTATATCAAGGGATGGTATGTGTGTTGTGCTCCGAGAATTTCACAAAATTTCTCTCAAAACTGCCTTCCTTTATGCCAAGGAAGCCATAGCTTCCATGAAAAGAGAAACATTATACTTGACCTGAGGTTTTTGTTTTTTTTTTTTAGGGAAAGAAGAAGTTTATGGAGGAGAAAAGACACAGAAATAAAGTGGGACAACCAGGCCAGGGAGGGGCAAGGAAGCTCAACCTGAGGTATTTGACTAGATCACCAAATAATTTTTCTTCTTGACTGACAATTTTGAGAGTGAAATGGAATGTTCATAAAATTTATACCAGATAAGCAAGGATTATCCTTGCAATATTATGATTTAAAATAGATTATTTTGGCTATTCACATAACACATATATTTACACGTTTATTTAATACATATTTGTTCTTCAATTGCTGTTTCTGGCTCACCACTCACAAAAGCCTTGGCATTTTCTCGTTGAGAACTGAGAGCATTAAAGGTGTCTCTGGTTGTGTTAATGAAGGCGAACACCTGAGGTGGGGGCTTGGTTGCTGGGTAAACAGTATGAATAAAGGGCAGATCTTCTAGTCCTGCCCCCCAGACCACTGAGGAGGGGAGAGGGGCTGGCAGTTAAATTAGTTGTCAGTGGCCAATGAGTTAATTATGCTTATGTAGTGAAACCTCCACAGAAACCTTTGAGCAGGGGGCTTCGGAGAGCCTCTGAGATGGTGAACACGCGGAGGTTTAGGAGAATGGGGCACCCAGACAGCCATGGAAGCTGCACCCTCTTGCCACGCCTTAGCCTCTGTAGCTCTTCCACTGCATTGTGGCCTTTATCATGAGCAGGTGCTCCTCTGAGTACATTGTTTTCCTGAGTTCTATGAGTGGCTCTAGAAAATTGTCAGAACCTGAGGAAGGGCTCTTGGGACCTCTGATCTGTAGGCGGTGGGACAGAAGCCCAATCACAGCCTGGGCTTTGCAGCTGGTGGTTGCAGCCTTCTAGGTAGACTGAACCTCACTGTAGAATTTGATGCTTTCTCTGGGGAGTGTCAGAATTGTGTTGAATTCTTCCCTACTCTCCCGGATACCTTTTTTGGGTCATGGAAAATACCCTCACTGGGTCCTTGGAGAAAGGCTGGAGGCTATAGTTTCTCATCAGAAAGAATTTACCTGAAGTTTCAGGATGTGCCCATTCCCTGTCGGGTGTCCTGATTCGCTGATTTAGACTCCTGACCCATACTCGCCTACCCATGTGTGTTGCTCCTTCAGTAAACCTATAGCTCATGTTAAAGAGTTCCTCAAAGGTTCTTCGATTAAACAAAGGGACAATATAGATGTTATTTGTTTTATCTGATAGATGGGTGATAGATGGGTCTCAACTAAAATGTCCATGAAGTTAGTATCTATGGAGAAAATCCCATTTGCTATAAAATCCTATTTGTTATAGCTTGCATTTTAAAGTCAGAGACTCATTCCCATTTAGGGAAACCTATGTAAATATTTTTCCATTTATAGAGTAATTACCTAAGCCCTGTGTCCTTGAACTCCTATGGGCTCTTTGGCATGCAGTGATAAAGCCCCAGGGAGCGTGGTTGCTGTACCACATCAGATCAGTAGGTGCTACCATAAGATCCTATGCTGCTCCAACATGAATTCTTGGACTTTATAATTTTTTTGTAATTTCAAATTTTCAACAATGAGATTGTAATAATATCATTACAGTCTCAAATAAAGCTTCATGCATTTGTCTCTACTAACAATATTTGCAAACATAGTTTTTCTATTTATTTTTCAACTATAGTATACACACAAAGAACGAGTTTACACACATGGACACGCACACACCTCCTCCTGCTTATACTTTTTTAAAAATCATATAAAAATATAAACACTTTCCAAAGATATAGAACTGTGAATAAAAGAAGATGTTAATGACCTCCTTCTTATGCTATTGCATTACAAATGAAGAAATTAAGACATGGATTTTGCACCTACTTTTTGATTTTTAAATGAATGGGCAAAGAACCTATAATTCCACTAAATATGTGTAATCAAAAATTCAGATGTCATGGAAAAGTTTGATAAACATGTATAGACTACTATAACTACAACTGTACTTTTTTGAATAGTAATTGAGATCTAATGGAGAACTTTGTGGTCTATTATTTACTTTATCTTCCAGAATGTGGGAAAGATTATTACTACTATAATTCCCAGTTTAGAAATTAAGTAATTGGGTTTAAAATTTATCAAATACCTTGCTAAAATCATAAGCAATAAATGGATAAGCTGAAACTTGAAATTAAATGCTCTGATTTCAAACCCTATGTTGGTTTTAGTATATTGTCATCAGGTAGTAAATTTTACTAAATACAGTTTGTCCTTATATACTCTTAGAATTTTGTGGAAGAGACAAGACATACTCATCAGAAAATATGAACAGACAAAAACAAAAACAAAAAAATCCTAGCTAGAATTTGTTGATATACATCAGAACTGAACAGTGAGTTAAAGATTTTTTAAAATTATCTAGTTTGATCCTTAGCTCTGAAGTAGGAGCTGTTGTTTTCCCCATTTTGCTAAGACTTACAGAAGTCAAATGATAAGTTAATTAAAGAAGTAGTGTTCAGTCCCCAAAAGCTGGAACACAGAATCATACAGAACATGATTTAAGGACAATGAGTCGTCCTCACTGGACAACTTCAAGTTTCTTTTTGGTGCATTAAATCTGTCATCTTTCCCAGTGGTGGGAGTAGTGGGAAGAAGCTTCAAAGAATGTGGGATGTTAGGCTCCTGGTCGTTAATACTGGGTGTTAAAACTAGGCTAGCAACACATGGGTGAATCTAGCAAGACTAGAACTCTTCTCATTGCAAATCTGGAAAAAGCAAAAGAAAGACTGAAATGAGAAAGGAATGTGGCTTATATGGGAAGAGTAAGGAAACCTGCATAGCCAAATCCTGAGACCACAGCCTGCGCATTTACTTAGAGCCACATCAGGAAGAGTCAGGAATATCTGGATGAAGAGTTTGCACTTTACCTTTAAAGAACTGAGGGTCACTGAAGATTTTGATTATGAAAGTCTCACAACAGTGGGCCACTGGGGAGGTGTGCTTGGAAGGGAAGAGGTCTAGGTCAGTGTAATTGGCATTGAGCAGGAGCAGCTGTTAGGAGTTTCAGCCTAAAAGCTCATCTTTGGTTTTGCCTGCAGAGTCAAAGAAAAGAATCACTGCTGTCCATGGTTCTGGTGCAACTACAGCCTGGGGCAAGGTGGGGAAAAAAGATAAATGCCAATCTGATTTCTTCTGTTGAGAGGAAAAAAAAAAAAAAGAAGTAAGCAAGCAAGCATAAACTCTGCTCTGCTTTGCAATGTGAATTTTAAGATTTACTTTACAATGGTTTGCCAACCTGGCTGCATTCTGAAGATACCTGGTTCATGTTTCAAAAGCACAAAGGCTCTGGACACACCCACCCTGGAAACTCTGATTTCATTCCTTGGTGAAGAACCCAAACTTTGGGAATTTCAAAAGCTCCCCATTATTGTGATGTACAGCAACGTGTTGAGAGCCATGGCTGCAATGGAGAATGTTGAAGTTAGTAACTGTGTGCACCTTTCCTTGTGTTCTTAAAACAAAACCTCCTTTCCAAATATTGTTTATTCTTAAGCATCCAGCTTCCTATAACCAGGAGAATATGGTCAAATGTCATAGAAGGTATCTTTGGATGCTTTCATCGTGTTGCTATATAACTCAGCTGCAAAGACTTAGAGAAGGAATAGGAAAACTTAACTGTCCTGTCAGATTTTATTTCTATTCTCTTCTGTCTCTCAATTGTGAAAAGCAGGGCTGAACTTACACATGAGACAACCCCATCAGATCTACCTTTTTAGTCCATCATCTTATTTTACCACCACTGACTTCCTCTATTCATTCAGCTCCTACTGTGTCCTCAGTAACTGGTACACAATGCAAGTAAGACACCTTACTCATCAAGAAGCCTTTGCTTGAATTATTCTTCAAGGCTCAGTCAAGGCAAGTCCTACCTCTTTGGTGAGTTTTTCCTGGTGGAATCCATTCTGCAATCTCATTTTCTTCATTTATTTGTACCTCTAACACTAGTAGTGCCTTGAGTCTTCAGGCTCTTTGTGTGTGTGTCTATGTGTTTTATCTCTTCCCCCTCAAATTGCAATGCCTTTGGTAACTCTCCATCCTACTCAGAGCAGATGTTTCATATAGGGAGTATTCTCCCTAAAGTCATCGCTCTTTAATGCTGCCTATGGTTCCTGGTCTTTAAGTTGAATCACATACTCTTACTTTTGTTCACTTCCTCACCTATTCATACTAATTAGAGTAAATGATTCATGAATTATAACTTTTTTGGAAGCAGTCTCCATAAGTTCTTGGGCCACCCTTCTTAGGATGGGACCTAGGAACTTGAATATTTTTTAAAGTTCTCAGATAGTTTTGATAGTCAAATTTAGAAAGAACTTTCTAGAGTAGTATTAAATTTCTTTTGCTGCAACACAAAAGATACAATACAAAAATGCAACGTATTTTTCTATGACTCAACACACATATACCTACCTTTACTCTCTGTTCTCTTACATGTATTATAGGTATTCTGATATTCTCTATACTGTTTTATTTCATTTCAAAATGGCAATATTCTACTAAGTTGCAACTCAATTGGACAAATATTCTTCTAGGATCTAGCACCAATTTACTTACATAGGTATTTTGAAATACTAATTTTATTGATGAACATATTTTTATTTTACTTCTAGGGAATGATTTTTACTTACAAGTTTTTCCTATCTCATTTCGCTAACTTCTAAGCTAAGTTATGAATATGTACTTCTTCCCTAAGATTGCTTACTATTCCAGTTATCCATTTTTTTAGATCTCCAGGAAGTCTTGGAGCATCCAAAAGGTATTTCTTTTAGAACCACTTCCATGCTCCATAAGGACAAGAGAAATAGTTCCTTTCAATACTATAAGTATCTTATATATCTTGATTGGGTTTACTGTGTCTTTGGTGGTCTCTAAAGAACACAGACTTTACCTGCCTCTACCTTTATTTCAAGAACTGTTAATACTGCTATAGCCCATTTGTTTGTTCAATATATAGTTGTTGAGTGGTTGCCTTGTGCCTCCTAAGTTAGTCTATATGTAATAAAACTTGACATCAGTTTATTCAGGCAAAGACCTCTTTATATACCAAGCTGTCACTTCTAGCTTCTCAGTGAAAGGGAAAATGGTTGGCATTCATACCGAGATAGATTGTGTTACCTGGTTTCCAAAGTGAGGAAACAGGGCAGGGATTAAGCCAAAGGTAATCAACAATACAAGAACTGGTTCATTCTTTGCTTTGCTTTTTTTTTTGTACTTGCTGAATGAAACCCTAAAAATAATTAACTGGTGAAAGTAATCTATCAGAGTTAGTGCTATGAAGAGCCATCTTGATTCACCATTAAGTGTTAATTGAACCCAGGACTTTGCTAAGAGAAGCCCTCAGAGCGTGAAGATCTCTCAAAGACATGCTTAAAGTTAACTCAAAGAACCTCATCAAAAAAGTTAGATTTCATATGAATGCTGTGGGTGCAGCCTAGGAAAAATGCCCAGATTTAAAAAATGGCCTTTACTAGATGAAATTCATAGAGTTAAATTTGGGTTTGCTTATCTAAATGGTCTATTTTAATTATCTAGGTTATATTAGCTACATTATAACCTCATTGCAGACACTATGTAAAGAAATAATAGTTCAGAAACATTTCCATGTTGAAAAACTTTTATCACATCAGATATGGTTACATTTGAGACTGATAACTTCTTTGAATGAATTGGATTAAACAATTGCATAAAGATCATAAACAATTTTCTTTTGATTTTTTAAAATAAATTTGCTTACTGAATTCATTCATTCCACAATAATTTATTAAGTGCTCATGATGTGTCAGGCAAAATGCCAGGCTCCTGACATCAAGGAGCTCTCAATCTTGTGAGAAAGCTGGTAAACAAAAAGGTTTTTTGAATGGTAAGTTTCAATAGAGAACATAATAGAAGCCTTCTCAGCTGATATAACTCAAACCAGTATTTTGTTTACAGAGAATGTGAGTTAAAGGGAAAATTATAAAAAAACATTAATGTTATAGATACCATATATTTTCCTTAAAATGGTAATTAACTAGTTTAATGTAAGCCCAAGGACTTTTGTGTATGAATTCAATGATTAGTTTCACATGGTCTTACCTAAATCATATCCATAATGTACCATAAGCATTTCCATTCTATTTTTCTTTCATTTTGAAGTAAATGAAAAGTTAAAAGTACTTGTATTAAAACAGTCTGTATTAAAACCCCTGTTCTTTTTTCTTGTTAAAAAAATTTATCAGCAGCATCAAAAATTATGCTGAGGCTGAGGACTAAATATTAGACATTTGACATATTTATAAGCAAAGTGCTAGTATTTTTGTATTTCACATCATAAAGTACAAAATCATAAAGTATTAACTTGTACAAGGAAAATTATAATATTTCTTTCAATGATTTACCCTGTAAAGATGTTTTTATTTTCAAAAATTGGAAGTAACTTTGGTTTAAACTAGTATGTTTCCTTAACTCTTTAATAATTTTTCATCCCCAATTTGATTTGCTTTATCTAGTCTTTCCATACAAGTTAACTTAATTTTCATAGAAACAACTCCTTTTCTTTCACACTATATTGCTTCAGTTTAAATAACATGGAATTCAATTATGCAATTACAATTAATCGTTCAACTATCATAATCAACTTGGGAGCAAACATGGTTGTTCTTGGGAAGCATGCCACTCAAATGTTGGGGGGCTCAAAGTAGTAGGTGGGCTTACTAGGCAGCAGAGTCCCAGCTTCCCTCATTCGAGGGACTCTGTCAGCTATGTCAGAGAGAAAAGAAGGCAGGAGTTAATGTGAAGAAGTAGTTTTTTCAAAAGGCCAGAGAATTCCTAGGGCCACAGGTTCCGTGAAGGAGAATTGCACAAAATGGAGCATGATCATAGAGGGAAAGTGTCTGATTGGATGGGAAACTAGAAAAGGTGTTATAGATGATATATGAACAGCCCTTGAGGTTTGAATAGGAGTTTTTCACAAAAAAGAAATATCCTTTGATATTCCAGTGTGCGGAAACAACTTGTAAGCAGGCCCAGAGTTAAAAGGATACAGAGTGTTTGAGGTGGAGCTAGAAGTTGAGGAAGATTACATCACAGAGTGATGTAATATTGGTGATATTGGACAAGTAGGAATGGCAGGCTGTAGAAGGGCCTACCAGTTCATTAGAGATTTAAGTGATAATTTGGAATACTATATTTATTAAGTTATACAACTAGGCAATGTACTCATTACATATTTACTAAATGAATCAATGGGAAAGAGCTAAATATCTATTAATGTTTCACTTTTGGCAAAAGGACTAGATCAGGATTAAGTCTTATCTAGAATATAAAGTATATATTAAAAAAATGTAATTCCTTTCCAAGTAAAAGACTTGAAGTAAGTGTATGTTATATTTAAAAGCCTTGAATGTCTTATAAATCAACTTTAAAAAAAAAGTAATCAAACTAGAAAATGGGCAAAACATATGCACAGACATTTCACTGAGGACGATACATGGACATGTGAGAAGATATTCAACATTAGTTGTTAGAGAAATTCACATTTTAGCTACAATGAATTATCACTCTACTCTTCATAGAATGACTGAAATGAAAATAATGGCAAGGAGCAGTGATAGCAAGGATTCATATTGCTGGTGGGGATATAAAGTGATACAGCTGCTTTAGAAAATGTTTTCTTTCAAAGCTGAAAATTTTGAACCATATACACAATCTAGAAATGTCATTCATGATTGTTTAGTCCAGACAAATAGATTTATTTTAATACAGGAATATTATACAAATGTTCACAGCAACTTTATAGTAATGTCAGAGTAGAAACTATCCATATATCCTTCCATGAGTTCATAGCTAAATAAACTGTGGTAATTCATACCATGGAATACTATTCAACCATAATGAGAAACAAATTATTGGTACATATCAAACTTGGATGAGTCTCAAGGAAATGATGCTGAATGAAAAAAAAATCTCAAAAGGATGTACAATGGATTGTTCCATTTATGTAACATGCTGTAACATAATTACAAAGATGAAAAGATTAGTGGTTTCCAGGGATTAGGAATGTTGAGAAGGGCATGGAAAGGGTGAGTGTATCCATAAACTGTAAGAGAAATCTTTGTGGTAATGGTAACTTAAACTTCAAAACTTGAATATTTTGATTGTGGTGGATATTTAGCAAAGCTGCATGTGTGATAATATTTTATAGCACTTTCTGTACACCCACACACAATTGCCTATATAATTGGTAAAATTGTAGTAAATTTTATGGGCTATGCTAATGTCAAATTCCTGGTTTTAATAATGTACTAGAATTTCCCATACTGGGAAAATATGGGAGAATGAATTGTGAACTGGCTTCCCTGTATATACCCTAGCAGCTGCCTGTGAATCTAATTATTTCAAAGTAAATTGTGAAACTTTTTGTGTGTGTTAGAATGATGGTATGCCCCATCCATTGTACCAAGTATCAATTTAGCTATCTCTATCACCTGGTAGCAACCTCTGTATTGGTAATTTTTCAGTGGGATGTGGAAAATCTGTTAGGGACTAAGTTTGAGGACAAAGCTACATTTGATGGATATATCTGTTACCCTTGACTAAGTGTGATAGCTCCATCCTTGGCTTTGTGATAGCTTCACCCCTCCTTAAACATCCTTGGCAAGAAAGACTTGTTCTTGGAAGTGCACTTGGATTATATTGAGTTGCATAGACATACATTTAACTCAACATATTAAAGCATCTTTTCGTTATGGAAGAAGGAATATAGTATAGCACATTCCAGAATAAACAACCTGAAAACTAAATGGTAACCTTGAAGATGTTTCTCTGACCAAAAATATGATTAAAGCAAGAAAATCATTTTTTTTTATGAATAACTATGAGTTCAAGAAAATTTTAGTCATGCCTGAAGTTTTATTCCTCATGTAAACTCTTTTTTTTTTAAAGATTTATTCATGCATACAAGAACTGGGGTACAGGATGGAGGTGCAGGGGGTGAGAGGATCCACCTCAGACAGAGCGAGGAATAGAACAGGCAGACTGACTGAAACACACTGCTGAGGGGAGCAGTGGGTGAGGCAGGAGAGGTCTGCCTCACCATGTGGGGCACCTTCCCGGCTGGCACCAAGGATTGAACTCATGCTCCACTGGCTGTGGTTTGCTTCATAGTACATTGCTTAATCCATAGCGCCACCAAGGAGGCCCCCACATGTAATCTTTTCATTTAATTCTACAGGGTAGAGTTTCAGGACTATCATGAAGATACAATCTTTTACCTATCACCCCCCCCTTTTTTTTTTTGATACCTAAAGGTTCATATCCAAGGGACATTTTTTTTTTTTGTTCAGGTGCAGAAATCAGACCTATTCAAGTTCTCCTAGACAGGAGGTTAAAAATGGCTTAAATTTTTGAGTTAGGTTAATGGTATAAAGCATTTTGAGGACTACAGATTTAATTACAAAAGCCAAAGGTCAACTGAAAAGAAGACAGCAGACATGGCTACTGAAGAGAGAGACAGATGTTGAAAAAGAAGATGGGAGAAATGACTCACTGAAGGCTCTGGAAATAGACGGGTTGAGTCAAGCTTCAAGTTTTATTACTTGATATGCTCTTTTTCTCCCTTTTAAAGCAGATCATTCTACATTTGTAACTACTTCATGGGTAGCAATGAAAAGTAGAGCAATCCAGTACAAGTTCACATGGCCTGCAGTCAATGATAGGTTGTAGTGGGTGTGACCACGATGGTCATAGCATTGCTGAACCCCAACTTCACACAGTAAGCCTCTCATGAACTCTTTATATTTCCAACCTTGGCTCTAAGTCACAGGAAGAACTATAGAGTTTGAAGAGTCAGCATTCCTACAAGTTCGATTTTCAACAGAGATACAATTCTGTCCGATAAGAAAAATCTCTCCAATTCAGTTATAATTTCCTGATAAGCAATAGCCTTTGCTTTTGGTTTTGAGGGATTGATCACTACCTACAGTAAGTGATCAATCAGTGTTGAAAATCACGAAGAAAGTATACATGGGGTTGAGTGCCTGAAACAAAAACTTACCAAAGTCAATTTAGCAATAAAATACAAAAGTTCATAATACCCAATTGTGAGCTAAGCAATGGGTTTTATGCCAAGGACCTGGAAAGCTGTCAAGTACCTATTCTTTCTCCATCTCTCTAAGACAGCTTCTTTCCAACTTCCACTTAAGTCTTTTATTCTCCTTTCTGCATTAGAATATCTTCTGCAAAGCTCTTAGTTTCTGCTCCTCCATACCATTGGCTTGGACATAGTTTTGTGGCTCTGATACCAGCTCCATTTTGGAAGAGTTACAGTTTAGTGTCTCACAATCCCTGGCTAACTCAGTCTTCACCCTTTAATTCTATTCTCCACAGAGAGTGAATATGCCTGCCCCACCTCAGTCAGGTACTCATCTCTGAATGAACTGTGACAAGGGTTGGAGTCCTGTTGTTTGAGTGCTGTTCTTGTTGGGCTGTGGGTATAGTAACTTCTCAACAAGAAAGGATGGGCAGGGAGGTATAATAGGTAGCACTCGAACATTGGATGCAGATATTTCAGATTTTTTTTTTCCAGAAACAAGCTTCAGAGAAACATTGAATATGAATGCCATTTGCTAAGTAACTACTTAGCAAATGGTCCTGAGACTGATGCAACTTTAGATTCAGGTTATGAGAACTATCCCCATGCATGTTGAGAGCAAGATGTCCTCTACACTTTGTGTGAATTCAGAGCCGGTAGGAAAAGACTGTGCTTCGAGAACTTGACCTTAAAATATGTTCATCATTCTTAAATTATCCCAGTGCTAAGCTTTGGCAACTTTTGCCCCAATGGGTAATGAATGTACATTTTCCCTGCTGCAGGTTAAGATCCGCTGAGCATCCAACTCTTCTCCCTTTTAAGACAGAAGACAAAGGCACTGGGTAAATGCCTGCAGCAGCACTAATGCGCCACCATGTTGTGGATCCCGATCCTTCATCCAGTTCCCTTGGTCTTGTTGTCTGAGTCTCTGATGCCTCAGCTGCTCTCTGCAGCACATTAAAGATTGCTGTCTCTATTAGCCACCAATAATGCACTAATACATTCGTTCTCCTATTACCTCGGACACTAATTTGGTGGAATTGGATAGTGACAGCACATTGATGTTGTTGAAGTTAATGACCCAGCAATTTACAAGATAAGTCACATTAGTAGTCAAATTGATTGTAATCATTGTTTCACTGAGCAGAATCTGCATTAAGTACAGTATGTTGTGCTCTGTCCTTCACCACTCCATTAATGGGGAGAAAGAGACAATTAGATTCTTCACCCTTTATACCTTCGTTCATATTTTTGCAATAAGTATATTGGGATCTCTACTTTTTCTTACATCTTTAATAGAAAGATGTTAGTATATGTGGGAAAAATGAAATTTAGTTTATATAGCTGAAAATTCAGCTATGTCACTCAAAATGGTTAACGGCTATTTGTTCACCTACTATTTTCTTGGGCTTATGAAAAAATGTAAGGCATGGTTTGTGCTGTCAGGCAGCTCACATTTGAATAAGAAGCATGCACCTGGTGATAAGAAATAAAAGCTGTATGCGAAATTCCCACGTTGTGGCGTCTCTTGTGAGGAGTGAGAGGTTAGAATAGACAAGAGAGTGATATGCAAGGATAGAATTTCAGATGGGGATTAAAATTTTGATAGATGTCAATGATCATGTTTTTATTCTTTAATTTGTGACTGGAAAATATTTTAAATATCTCTTACATTTGTATAATTTTTGGCAAATTATTAAACCTTATATCCCTCCTTTACTAAATGATAGTAGTATTGCTGTTCTCATAACTTTGATAATATGAAAATGATCAAGAAGGACACAAATGAAACTTCATAACACAGTGTTGGCATGTAGTATTTCAAGCTATTGGATTCAGTATCTGATTTAATTTTTAAGAGAATTAAAAGCCACTTGAAGTCAAGATGGAAATAAAGTAAGTAGACTTAAATATAGCATTTGGGCTACAACTAAATGTTATCTTGTAGTGCACATGTGTGCCTGTGTGTGCATATGCATGCTTATGTATGTGTGTATGCATGTATACACACATAGGCACTTGGCCATGTATGCAAATTAGCTGTAACAGCTTTGGTAAGAAGTTCTAGAACGATTATGTGGGTCAATAGACTAGCTTGGTAGCACCTGGGGAGAGCTGGTAAACCTTCTGCCACAACATCCTAATCTTAGAGATAAAGAAACTGTAACCAAAGGATAGGAAGAAGCACTGGGGTTTATGGTACACAATTAGGTAAGTATGAAGTATGAATTAGAACCCCTGTGAACCCCTCACACCTAAAAAGACATTCTTTTACTTCAAAACCCTGTCTGTTTTCTGGTCTTCATGTATTCTTTAAGAAACCCTTCTCTCCCCTGGTTACAAAGTTCTTATACTCTTTCATCTCTTTGATACATAGGACCTCTCCATATCCTGGCCTTGGCTCATTTGACCCTGAAGACCTTACTTTTCTGGCTTGTATTGCAAATTATCTTGATGTGGGTTAAGAACCTCATTGTGCTACAGTCCTGGTTGGTCCTCAAGTAACTTCCCCACCTATCACCAGGGGCTGTCCAAGCGCAAAGCATCTTCATGTCCTGACGAGTTAAAACCTGATGTTTTAGGTTTCCTCACTTGGACTCCTGCTGTTGTACTCTCAGAGATTTGGTGTTAGGGGGCTTGCATAAAGTCCTCCTTATGACGGATGTCTGCCTGCTTTGTAAACTCAAGGACCCTTTAATTAATGCCAATGAAATGGCTGGAGGCAAAGGCAGAGACAAACAATATCAATAATAATAATAATAGTAATAATTTGGCTTCTTCTGGTTGAGAGAAGCAGGGGGAAGGGCATGTCAGCACTTGCAGTGTGATGTGTTGTGCAACCACCCACCCTTGAACGGCAGCACATACCAATTATAAATATAAAACATGCTTCACTGCCTGCTGCAGACATGGCCTGGCAAAACTGAGCGGAGAAATTACTGTCCGCCCCATGCTATAGTTTTCTATTAACTCATTATAATTAAAAATTGTTGAAATGCTGTGCTTCCCCCTAGCCCCTTTTTCAGTCTCCTTGGAATATTCTGTGGTTTAAGAGTTGAATTGTTCGATCAGGGTAACGTGGGTATAATGATGATGTGAGTCAAAAAAAGCCCAACAAAATCAGGGGAAAGGCTTGACTCCCCAGGAGGATATCAGAAAGTGTGGGAGCAAACGGGCAGCAGAAACAGTGTCTCTACAAGCGACAAGAAAGAATAGGCAGAGTGGATCACCCATCTCAGCATTTAAAGAAGCATGCAAACAGGCAAAAGCAGAAGCAAGTACCCAAAGCTAAAGAGCTTTTGAGGTATGAAGCTAGACTTTCAAGCTGCACAAGGAAAGTGAGGGTTCAGAGAGAATGGGCAGGCACCAAAGCTATACCCAGATGTGACAGGTTAAAAATGTCAGTACTAGGACACTAGAGAAAATTTCCATCCCCATCTTGTGCCTATTTTCTTTTTAATCTAATGACAAAATCACCATCCCATGTTCATTGAAGCATTACTCACAATAGCCAGGACACAGAAATATCCAGAGTGCCTATGACACACTCATAGAAAAGAAGATGTGGTCTGTGTTTACAGTGGAGTGTTATTCAGCCACAGAACAGAAGAAAGCCCTTCCATTTGCTACATATAGTTTTCAACCTTGGGGGCAGTATGCTAAGTGGAATAGGTCAGATAGGGAGAGAAAATACTGTTTGATCTCACTTACATGTGCAATCTAAAAGCATAGAACTCATAGAGACAGTAGGATGGTAGTAGCTAGAGTCTGAAAGGTGGGAAAACTGGGAGATGTTGGTGAAGGGGAACAACCTTGAGTTATGAGTAAGTTTTGGGGGGAACTAGTAAATCACAGTGTGGTGATTATAGTTAACAGTGCTGTGATGTGTATTTGAAAGTTGCTATAAGACTAGAATTTTAATGTTCCAAAGTAACAATAATGTTAATCATTTCAGGTGAGGGATATATTAACTAACCTTACTGTGTACCATTGTTGCATATGTACAATATACATATATATAATATACATATATATACACATTATCACAGACACAAGGTGTAATGTATCAGATAATTACTTATCAATTATATCTTAATAGGCTGGGAAAGAGAAAACATAATGAAACTTGAACAAAACCAGAATGTGTCAAAATGTGGATTTTCCAATTGTAGAGTGGGATACTTAGTATCTATCCATTAGATCAAAATCATTAATTGTGCTGAACAAATATCCTTACTATTATCGTCTTACTGAGAGAGATGCATTGGAATTTTCCATCCCTCTAATGATATACCTCAGTTTCTCCTTAGAGTATTGTCAATTTTTTTTGCTCTATGTCTTTTTAGGCTTTATCATTAAACACATGAGTTTTGATTTTTATAAATCTTTCTGGTGAAATGAATCTTCTTGAATCATTAATACCCTTTGTCTTGAAATATATTGTGTTTACTATCAAGATTGCTATATCAGCTTTCATTTGGCTAGCAATAGCCCAGCATATCACTTTCCCCCTTATATATCACTTTCCAACTTTTGAACACTATATCTTCATTAAGATACATCTCTTGAAAGTAGTAAATAACTAGATTTAAGAGTATTTATTAAAAATCCTTTCTGAAAATCCTTGTCTTTTAACTAGTGAGTTTAGTACAACTATACTTATTGTGATTACTGATAAATTTGGACTTTTATCCTCATCTAATTATGGGCTTCTGTTTGTCTTGTTTTTTCTTCAGTTTTCCCTCCTTTTCTCAGCATCTGTTAGATTGATTTCCACCACCTTTTTTTTCCCTTCATTATTTCATTTTTTCACTAACATGCTCTTTTTCTGGTGCATGTATATGAATATGTGTAGGCATGCATGTTTACAGTGACAATTTGAACATGCATTTGTAACAAAGTTTGATGACTGAATTTTTTTTACCTACTTTCTGAACAGAAGGGTCTCAGAATATTTTAAATATCATTACCTCTTCTCAGTTTGTATTCCAGTGTTTCATTGTTATACAGCATTTAACTTTAGCCAATTTTCCCTAATTCAGTATGTTAATTGATTTGTACAGTTAATTTTTATTTAGATTTTACCAGTATACTTTTCCTTTCGTACTTGCCATTCTTGTCTTCTTCTATACCTTCTCTCAGGTATAATCTTTCTGTTTACCAAAACAGTAAATCATCTTTTTGGTGTCACCTAAAAAATCTTTCCCAATAAAAGGATCTAGGCTTGGACTTCCTTTGTTCCATAGTTTGAATATGAAGTTCAATTTCTTTAATAGATAGCTATGCTTTTATTGTGGCAAGTATTCTATAAAAGCAATTAAATCAAAACCTGGTGCTTTGTGAAGGACAATAGAGAATGAAGCAAATGGTATTTTTAAATTAGAAAAGGATATGAATTTCCCTTTACTGTGCCTTTGGTGGTGGTGGGGAGGGTGGAAATTAGGTCAATCTAGTTTGGAGGTGAACAGGCTTTGGGTTTTGTTCTTACTATGCTTGCCTTCAGTTTACCACAGGCTTCAAATTTCTCTGGCATTCCCTGATGCATAGGAGAGGGACTTTATGTGCCCGTCTTATTTTCTTAATGTATGACTCACTGTTAGCATTGGATCTTCTTTTTGGAAGACCATCCTCACTCTGGTTGTTCTTCCTCTTCCCTTCCCATAAACTGATGAGTTGTTACTTGATACTTGCTAACCTCATTGGGAGCAAGGAGAATGAGTAGGTGGGCATTCTGTCATCCAAACTCAGCATCAGTCTTAGGAGGACTAAATCTTATATATGGGACCTTCTCCAAGATTCTTCCCCTTTGTCAGTGGTGTGTGATACTATTCCAGACACAAGGGATTTTTCCTGTCCCTATCTCTTCCCCAGGGATAGAGGGTTTCCCCCTGTATTCTCTCCCTAGTTGTGATGTGTCTTTACCTGTCTCTTGAATGTTACAGGGGTTTCTCTACTCAGCAGCTTTAGCCTTAGTTTTGTAGGAGAGAGGAGCAGAAACTAGGTGGGATTTTTGCTGTCTCTGTAGTGGATCCTGTTCTCCTCTCCCAGAAAAGGAGACTTTCTCTCCTCCCTCACCTCTCCCCAGTCTTCTTGTGTGCATCCAGTGTGGTCTACGAAAAGAAATGTGAGGGAAGATGCAAGTTTCATTTGTTTCTGTATACTCACACTATGCCATATTTAGCATCTAGCCATTGTTGTCAATTTTAGCTGTTTCCTACCAGCCTGTATGATGCTCAATACCTGCCCCAGTGAGCAACTGGCTGTCCTGTCTCTCCTTGGAGACTGTCTCTTTCATAGGTTTCAAACTAGTCAGTTTTTCTGCAACCTTATCTCTCTGAGGGCTTCAAAAAATTATATTTTCATAGATTATCCAGCTTTTTCTTGTTCTAAAGGTTAGGATGATTTTTTTAGCTTTCTACATCCCACACAGATGCTAGCTATTTGTTTTTGTTGTCATTTAATTTGCTAACCTGCTTTTTATGGTCTCCTGTTCCCTGAAGATATTTTCAGGAGCTTTTAATATTTTTAGACATAAATATAGTAAACAGTTATTTCATAGTATTTGTGCGATATTTATAAAACCAGACCAATAACAAACCCAAGAAATATAACCATAGTAGAATTGAGGCTACATGATGGGGAGGGGAAGGAGAGAAGCGAAGTGGGGAGGGGACACAATGAGCTATGATGGAGGACAATGGGTGCCTTAGATGGCACCCACTGTACCCATTGAAGAGGTGTGACCCTGTGCCTCTGAATCAATACACTGTTGTAAACCAGTATTATCGCAATTAAAAAACACTACAAAATCTTTGTGACTCTTTCGCTCTCTGTCATGTCTAAGATTTGTGAAAGTATTCTCTGACGTGTGTCCCTGTTTGTCTTGATCACAGGATGGTTATTTCCCTTGAAAATTCATTTGTGAAGGTCCCCCCAGTCTTAGGAGGAAGATATATTCCTTCAGAAAAATTTTAATTATTTTCCTGAATCCTTACTTCCTAAAGTGATCACTTTATTTTATTTTTTTAAAGATTTATTTATTTATGCATACAAGCACTGGAGTACAGGCCAGAGGTGTGGGGTGGGGTAGGGGGTGCAAGGAGTCACCAGAGACAGAGTGGGGAGCAGAACAGGCAGACTGACTGAAACATACTGCTGAGGGGAGCAGCGGGTAAGGCAGGAGAGGTCTGCTGCGCCATGTGGGTCCCGTCCCTGGCTGGTGGATGGTATTGAACTCATGCTGCAGTGGCTGCAGTTTGCTTCATAGTGTGTTGCTTAACCCATTGCGCCATCAGGAAGGCCCCTAAAGTGATCACTTTAAATTAGCTCATGCATGGTGTGAAGTTTTGTTGATCATCCTGGAGATTCAAAGGTGGGATGTACAGCATACAAATTGCCTACTGTCTTGGGATTAGAGTGATTCTTTCTCTGTCTCTTGTTTTCTTTCCTTCCTTGGGTATCCTTAGTAAAAAGGCAGTTATCACACGGTTTTTGGAAGGAAAACAATCATAATGGAACACTCTGGAAAGACTCATTCATAAGGACTCATAGAGACTTAGCCCTATGGAAACACTGGAGCCCAAAGAATGAAACTATTAAAAAGTTTTCTTCATAACAAACAAAAGAAAGGAGAAGACACTCTTCCCCCAATCTCTGTTATTACCCATCTCCCTTATATGGATAAGTAATACCTGGCCAGTCTAGGTATGGACGGATGGCAGTTGGATGCTGAATCAACAACATGCTAGGTGGTCTAAGAATCAGAGGACAGAAACCTGGGTGGAGGTGCCATTGGCATTTTATTTGGGGGCTAGGATGGAACTTTCACTGACTAGAATGCATTCCAGAGAGAAGGTCACTGAGACCTGGCTGGGGTCCAGCTTCCTGGAGCCCATCAGCAGTCTTCTGGGCCGATTTAAATGCTGGACACAGCAGCTTTTTTTTTTTTTTTCCTTCAACAAGGCTACTCTCCATATTCTCCACAGACCAACAGGAAAGAAAAATTTGTTGATTTCACAAAAATTTTGGACATAAAATCTATACCTCCATGACCCTCTGTAAAGCAAGACAGCATTTAGAGTTTATCAAAATCAATAACATTTAAGGAAAGGAGTTTCATTACAGCTTGGCTAATCAGAACCAAAATAAGGGTCAGTCTTCACCTTTTCTTTCTAATGGATAAGAACTTCAAGGACTGCTATTAGTTTTTTGTATAGGTTTACAAAATTGGTCTTTTTATCCTGCTCTAACACTAAGATTTGGGTTCATTGACATCTGGCAATCAGGAAGCTGATACCCTAGGCTGGGTCTGAGCCCTAATAAAGGACCCTTCAGTAGATGTAACAGATTGCATGCATAGGAGAAGTCACAGTGGGTTTGGATAGACCGCATATTTACAAAGACGCCAGATTGCCCTTGTGATACCGTAACTTGGTTAATGCAGTCACAGTATGTCTTGTGTGAGCTAAATGCCCATTCTGATTATCCATTTCCTTACTCATTTAAAGGAAGGATCATAATATTTCTCATACCATAGTTGTGGGGCCCCTGAGGCAGGAACACTGCTTTATGTTCTGACACTTGCACAAAATAGATAATCAGTAAATAGTACTCTAAGAATGGATAATATATATGAATATTATCACATTGAGATGAGTCAACAAATCACAGGAGTTGACATTATTATAAAAATAATACTAACTTCTATTTGTGCCATTCCATTTTGGAACCCCAGGCATAAAGAGACGGGTAGTTTTTGCTCTTACTCTGGTGCTGCCTGAGTCGTAGCTAGTGTGCGGCAGGGGCAGAGAGTACTGGTGATAAAAAAAAATTGGTGACACTTTAATCCTTTAACTCTGGGTGTCTTTGGAGATGTCTACAGAGCCTGGTCATTTCTGCAGAGAATTCTGGATTCCACACTGCTTGCCAGAGGCTTCTGTGTCAACAGCTGAAATTGATGTGTGTCTAATTTTAACTCAAGTGGAGCAGACATTTATTTTGGGAAGATAGGATCCTTTAGAGAATGGCTGCATTGCCTGTAGGCTGGGTCAGAGATGAATTTCTTGATCATCTTCCTTAGCTGGTAGGAAAGATTTTATTGAATTTTCACCTGGCCATGATATGATCACTTTCTCTAATTTTATAAAGGATGATCAGGAGAATTTTCTTGTTACTTCCCAAGATGCCTTACCTGTTGCAGACTTCCTGGAGTCTATTTGATTTAGCCTTCATATATATCTGCAGGAATGTTCAAGCAGTAATCTTTGGAAGCATTTTAGGGGCCATATTCTCCCACCCTCCAGGATATAGCAGCTGTGATGAGAGGTAGGAACAGTGAACTAAGAGTGAGTTAGAAAAGGAATTCATTCTCAGATCCTCCACTTGTTAGCAGAACAATCTCAGGCACCTAAGGCATGAGACCTGCTAAGAACCTCCATTTATTCTTTTATAAAATATATATTTATATAAAATAATACTGCTTTTCTTGACTCTATAAATATGCCTGGAGCTTATGTCATTCATCTTACACCTAAACCTTTCAAGACATATGCAAGTTATTATTTTTAGAATCGCTAAGGACTGATTCCACAATCATTCTTCATATCTTTTTATACTACTTTAAAGATGGAATTGGGCATGGAAAAAAGAAAGAAAGGAAACTTCCCAAGAATGCCCCCAAGATAGGGCTGCTTCTGTTTGGAAGTTAGTTTTATCAGTCAAGACACAAGGTAGACCAGAATTACCTCTCAGCAGGAGCTGGTGGCATCTGACTACCAGTAAGATGAGAATGTGTTGGTGTTTCTCAACTATATAGCCAAATGCTTTTTTCGAGAACAACCACTGACTAGTACAGGGAGTATCGGCACTCTGCTATTGCAAAAGTACTTACAAGGTCACAGCACAACTTCATTCTGAAAAGTATTCCATTCTGAAAAGTATTCCACTCAAGTTAAGAGACATTTATTGAAGTCTTCTCTAGGCTAGCGCATATGGTGCATGTTGCTGGAATAATGATAAGAAGTGATCCTTATTCTCAAGGAGTTGGCATTTTACTATGGTATATGATATAGACACAAGAAACAATCAGAAAATAGTGATGGCATGTATAGTAAAATCTAGGTGGAATGTAACCCTAGCGGGAGACAGAACAGTGGAGAGTCTGAAGTGCCAGCTCAGGTTCCACTAGTCCTGTAAGCTTTAAAAACGCATTCTCTTTTTCTGGATCTCATTATTTCATCTTTTTGTGTAGCATGTAAGGATGGGCCATGGACTCAGATTCAAGAGTCTCTCCAGTGACTGGCACACAGGTGCCTTTGGTGAATTAGAAAAATACATCCCTTCTTCCAGAAGAGCTCATTGTCAGCTTGGTGAACTGGGGAACAGTTAAATATCAGGTCCCAACTGACCCCTCGCTGCCCACTGTTGGGCAATTGCTAAGCAGCACAACCATGTGGAGCAGTCCTTGACTTTTAGCTCTGATGCTATTTTCTCTCTGATCTTGAGTATTAACTTAGCATCCCTAAGCTTCATCTTTCTTACCCATAAAGTAGGAGTAATAATAATAATTAATAGCATTTTTTGAGAATTAAGTGCAATAATACAGGCAAAGTACTAGGTATAGACTAAGTATTCAATGTTGGTTATCCCTAAAACCAGGATCATTTTGGAAAGGCCACGGCAGCCAGTGGGATGAACTCAGAACAATATGAACTGGTGATGCCCGTGAGTGCTGGTTGTCTACCCTTTGTACTGACAGTGGGCTGATCAAAAGGGATTAACATGACCAGGGCAATGAGAAGTCGAGGGGTGGAGAAACATGAATAAACCTGCAAGGGGTCAGAATCGATGGAAAGACAATTGGGTTCGCCTGAAAGAACCTGAAGCGATCCTCACTGTCTTTGATGTTCAGGCTCACAATACAGGGACAGTCTCTGGCAATCAGGAAGTTTGGATAACTTCCCAGTTGGGGTTTGAGCCCTAGCAATGGACACTGCAGTAGACACAGCTGACTAGGTGCACCGGGGAAGTTGTCACTGGGTTTGTGTGGGATGATATATTGTCAAAAATGCCAGATTGCCCTTGAAATACTGCGATTTGGTTAAAGCCGTAACAGCATGTCCTGTATGCTCTAAATAACACCCAAGGCAACTGCCAAAGGAATCTGGGACCATCCAATGGAGTTCCCAACCACTGAAAATTGATCATATTGCTCTTCTCCCTCTGAGTGAGAATTCTAAATATGCCTTGGTTCATGTGGATACTGCATCTGGCTCAACCCAAGATTTTCCTGTTGCCAGGCAGACCAGGATGCCACTACTGGGGGATCAGAGAAACCGAGTGCCAAGTACAGATAGCCTCATTGACAAGACAGAGATCAGGGGCTTGGATTTTAAAGGTCATGATGTGCTAGACTGGGCAAAAGAACACAGAGTGGAGGTTCTGTCTCTCCTCTAGCCCACAAGCAACAAGACTGGTAGAAAGAAAGAATAGACTATTACATCAGCAGATTAAATTACTAGCAGGTAAAGCTACCTTCACTAGGTGGGCTAAATTACTATCGCAGACTTTAATACATTTGAGTGATCAACCAGTAGGAATGGCCTGAAACCCCCTATGCTACACTACGGTCACCTGCTGAGACACCCGCATCGTAAATGTACAGAAGTCGCAGGAGACAGCCATTGCCCCGACTCTCACCTGTGCTTCTGAGCACACCAAGCCCCATTACACCTGGGGAAGCCATCACCTACTGGGATTTGCAGTGGGGTGTGTCACCAGGATGGGTGAATTATTTGGCACCCTTGAGTGAGGGGAACTACTCATCTCCACTGGACTCCTGTTGTAGTGCTAAAAGCCAGTTGAAACAAAAAACCGAGCAGGTACCATTGAAGAAGGTGGGAGTTCTGCTCTGGCATATCCCACCCCCAGTTCATCTTCTCACACCGGGCAGTGCAGCCTTTCCTAGCCAACACGTGTGCTGTTGTTGATGCACAACAGGATCAAGTGCCTAAAGCTACCAGCCTCTCCGTCTTTGAGTCCTGCTGCGCATGTTCTGGTTTCCACCACCACCTTTGTTGCTGTATCAGCCTGGAAGACATATCACCGCACATGGAAACACCTACTAAATTCACCCAACAAGCCTTAAGTGATAACGGACAAAGCCCTTCCTTATGCTGAAATATCTCTAATGAGAAAAACTGTGCTCCAAAGTAGGATGATCTTGGACATTATCATTGCTTCACCTCTGCCATTATCTAAATAACATTACATAGCCATAGCTCAAGATTCCGATAACGTATCATCTTTATTAAAATACACAAAGGCACTGACTAATCCAACCCCTGACTAGGGGGATTAATGAATGTATCAGTGATTGGGATCTTGGGGTCCTTGATGGAAAAATTGTTACCTACTTTGAGAAACATTGTCTTGATCTGTTTTCTCTCTTGCTTGTGACTCTGTTGCTGCCCTGGTATGTATGTAGCTGCCATCAACCAGGTAGCCACCAAACTGGTCTCGCCCCCATAGTGAAACTGATATTGACCCTCGGGGCGTATTGTGAAAGAGAAGGTCATATGAAATCGTAAGGCCCAACAGCAAAGGGCGTAGTTTTGGAGAAAATCATGGAGAGAACATGATCTCCAGTTGACTTGTAAGCAGGACAGGGTGTCAGAGGCAGCTAAATCTCACTCCCCTGAACATGGAACATCCATTCTCTCTACTTTTCCCTCCCTAGAAGCCACTTCGAGGACACAGCCTTGAGAGAGAGCAACATGTGGACTGTGTGCATGACCGAACCCCTTTAAGGTCTCTCTATGCACTTAGGGTTCTGGTGGCCTGGCCTGGCCAGAAACGGACTCCTCTTGTGACTGCACAGGACAAGTCTGGGAGGTAAGTTCCCTGCTTATTAAGACTGCCACCCGCCAGTCTGGAGTGGCCTGCCTTCTTCCAGCTCTCTGCTCTGTGTGTGGGGCCAGCTGGCGAGCCACAATGGGATGACATATTCTAGGTCAGGAAACGTCATCCGGGGAAACTGTGGTATGTGTGAGCCCAACTGAGGAAATTTACTCTTTTTGGAACAGAAACTCCATGTTAGGAGAACCAAGGGGAGGCATAGAGTGTCTGTGTGCTTCAAGGGATGTTTAGGCATGAAAAAGAATTATGAGGGAGTACTGTTTCTAAAGAGATTCTGCTGGTGTTAGGGGTTACCATTCTGTCTCTACAGTGTAGAGAAGTGAAACATCCAAATTACCCCGTACGTCCTCAGGCTAACATCTGTGCTCTTCCAGGGAAGAAATGTCACCTCGAATGCAAATGTGCTGTGTGATTTCCCAGTGAAATGGCTCGTGTCACTCTATTCTCATCCCTCTGTGGGGACTTTACCTTTCTTCTCTGGCAGCTTTTAGGGATTTCCTTTCTCTTGATTTTCTGAAATTGTACAGCTATGTTACTGGGCCTAATGCAGCATCTAATTCTCCCTAGGTTTTCAGATTCTTACAAATTTTGTCTTTACTTTTTTCTTAGTTTGGGGGCATTTTTGGATATTATTTTCTTAAATATTGCTTCAGCTCTATTTTTTTCCTGATTGCTATTTTTGGAAATCACATTAGTTAGATTTAGAATTTCTGGATCAAGTTTCCACATTGAGAAATATTTGTCTCATATTTTCTGTCTCCTTGTCTTCTGTCTGTGTAAGTTAGTATTTGGCTCGCTGGTTTGCTCTTTAGCTGTGTCTCTTTTTCCTACCATTTTATTTTGAAATCTGGTTCTTTGTCACATCACCCACTCTTGTTTCATAAGCCCCTGTCTTTGTTTCATAGTTTTTTTCTCCCTAGAAATATGATTATCCCTTGAGAATGTTTAAGTATATTACTTTAAGAGTTTTTCAGATTACGCTGCTGTTTCTTTTTTCTTGTGTTCACTTTCCTCAGATTGTTGGTGATTATTGGTTAGATGCTTGTCTAAGGAAATTTTCTGTATAACTTTTCCTGCACAAATTCTCATTATCCTCCCCCTGTAGGGTGGGGAGTGTCAGGGAGGGTAAGGGGGGAGGTAGCAGGTGTCTGTGTTCATTTATCACCATGACACTGGTTTCTGCAGTTAGTCTATATTCCACTTTTAGAGCTGTTTCTTTGTTTTTGAGCACAGCTTTGTAGTAATGTACTTCTGTCTTAGATAGGTAATGGTTTGTTGCAAAAGTGGAAATTTTAGCAAGTGTCTAGTCTACTTTCTTAAAATCAGAAATCCAAAACTACCTGTTTCTAAGCTCTCCTGTAAGTCTAAAACTATAATTCTTTTTTAAATGAATTCTTGATTCTATTTTTTTACTAAAAGTTGTTTTTATTTATTTTTATTAATTAATAAATTTATTTTTCTTACAACGTTTGCTTGTTTTTCTTGGTGTAATGCCCTTAGAATTTCCGTCATCAATTCACCCATGCACCATCACCACAGTCCCTTGTGCTCCTCCCATCCCTGCCCTGATCCCAGTCCCTCCCTCCTCCTCACCTAATGTCTCTCATTGTAGTTGTCTGTTCATTCTTGTTTGTTTGGTTGTGGTTTTGTTGTTATTGCTGATGTTATTGTTATTTTTCTTTTCTTATTCACCTATATTCCTCCTATAAGTGAGACCATCCAGTGTTTTTCTTTTTCCTTCTGGCTTATTTCACTGAGCATCATCCCTTCAAGCTTCATGAATGTTTCTAGTTTTTTTTTTTTTGATTGCTGCATAATTCTCTATCGTATAGATATGCCATATTTTCTCGATCCAGTCATCCGTTTGGGTATTTGGGTTGATTCTAAGTCTTATCTATTACAAATCTGCAATGAACATGGAGGTGTATGTATTCTTTTGAGTTAATAAAAAAACTATAATTCTTTACTTTCTCTTAGGTATATAGCTACTGTTCAAAACAATTTATAAATTATTTTAAATCTCTGTGTTTTTCATTTCTTAAAGAGGTAGCATCACTGTTCAGTAAACAAAATGGAGTGCATACTAAAATATTACAAGACACTGAGATTTTGTTTGCTTGTGTGTTGCCTTATTTGCTTTTATTTTCCAAACAAAGGAGAATTCATACTTAATTTTTCCATATGATCTAGACTGTACCATTTTATGTGATAACTACTGGCTGCATGTGACTTTTTAAATTAACTTAATTAAAACAAAGTAAATTTGAAAATCTCAGTTGCACTTGATACATTTTAATTTTTTTAATGTTTTATTTTTTTATTTATATAAATTTTTTTTTAATTTACATATACTTGCCATCAATGCACTTGATACATTTTAACTACTCAGTGGACATCCATGGATAGTGGGTACCGCAGACGATGACACAAATATGGAACACTTTATCACGGAAATTTCGGCATATTGTTGTAGATCATTGAGATTCCAGGATATAAACAGAATTTGTTTTTACAAATGAATGTAACTATGTGGGCATATGACTTTACATATAATGTTGAGTTTCTTTAGTGAATAATATTGACTATGACTAGCAAACCACCAAGACTATAGTTCTTTCATGTATTAAATATTTTTATTTAGATCCATTAGCTAAAATCTTAACCATATGAATAATATTGAATATGACTAGCAAACTACCAAGACTACAGTTCTTTCATGTAGTAAATATTTTAATTTAGATCCATTAGCTAAAATCTTAACCATATGAACAAGATGAACAAGCCATGAATTCTTCACTGGTAGAATTCTAATTGGCATTGTTCCAACCCCATCACTTTCTATACCTATACATCCCTGTCCTGCTAGATCAAGAACTAGGTTTGAACAGAGCAATGCTGAAGATCTCCATTGTCTCTGTTTTGGGAGTAGAAGCAACAACTACATCTCTTATTCATTTTTGTCTGAATAAAAAAGAAACTTCTATAAAAATAATATATTAGTTGGCTTGGTCTGCCAATACCAGACTGGGTGGCTTGAATCAGCGAAGTTAATTTTCTTACAGAAATTTATTTTTTTATTTTCTATGGCTCATACATGGCTGCCCTCTGGATGCTTCTTCACATGGTCTTTTCTCTGTGCCTGTGTATGCCTGGTATATTTTTGGGGTGTCCAAATTTCCTCCATTCATGAGAACATCAATCAAACTGGAGTAGGGCCCAAACTGAAAGTCTCATTTGAATATAATCATTGATATATGGCCCCATATCCAAATATGGTTACATGTTAAAGTACTGGAATTTAGAGCTTCAACATATGAATTGTGTGTGTGTGTTGGAGTGGGGGAACAATTCAGCCCATACAGATAAAATCTATAGAATTGGAAAAAATATATATGCAACTCGTGCCATATTAGAAGACTGGGAATTCTCCTGGTAAGTTTAAATTCATTATATATTTGAATGACAAGTAGAAAATCCCAGTTGTTTAACCATATTATTTCCTGTAATTAAACTCCATTGAGTTTGGTACTTACTTCTTCCCACTAATGAAGTTTCAGATTCTGTGAGTAAATATTCCTTTTCAATCAAAGAGAAGGCTGGATATTGCCATTCAATATCATTGTATTTCAGTATCCTCCACTATGAAATGGAAATAATCTGAACTGTCTTTTAGTGCTCTTGTCAGAGTTAACCCCTGTGAAATTACCTAGCACAAATCCTGTTTTCTAGTAAGTGTTCTATAAATATCTGTTAGAAAAAAAGAAGACCGAGTTTGTACTGATTTTCAGTTAGCCTGTATTTTAAAAAAAATATCTAGAATATTTACTTCCCTTCTCTGATAAAATTAAAATGCTCAGTCAATGTAGTAAGAGCAATGTAATTAAACATTCCAGTTAGATGAACTTTAGTTTACTAAGGTTTAATGAAAGACTCAGGGGAATTAGGATCAAATATATAGAAGATATTTTTCATTTCCCCAGAAGACTAGTGTTAATTCCTGCTCAAAATTTCTGGGCTAAGTACTTGGGGAATCATCTAGTTTGAAACAACCCCTTTTCCTGATGGTCTTCTCAAGGGCTAGCACCTTTGCCCTTACAGTCCAGCTGGGAGTTCCATGGAGGGGTGTTGGTTCATGATGTGTCTTCTTGATTAATTGCATCACCCCCAAAAAATAACAGAGAATACAAATACCTTTGAATTCGCATGAGACATAATGAGCCTCCCACCCATCTAGGTATACTTTTTCTGCACTGTTTCTCAGGCCTCCTTTGGGCACTCTTCAGCAGGTCAAGCTCAGCATCTGACAAGACACATCTTTCCCTTCTATAGTCTAACGGTGAAGAATTTCTTCCAAATATTGAAAAACAAATTGTCCTGCTTTTCACTTCTTGTCCTGAAAGCAATTGCAACACCTCCCAGGCCAGTTTTAGAAGTATTCTTTAAGTCACACTTAGGGACTAGAAAGAGAAAAGTCTCATTGATTTAATAACAGCATTCCTGTTCCTCTGGAAGCAGTTTTAAGATGCTGCTCCGAGGACCATCCCTTGCACTTCAAGTTTTCCCGTCGTGAATTGAGTCATTAAAGGTGTGTGGGTGAGTGGATGATGCCAACTTCATGGAGAGTTGGCTGAATGATTAATGACCTTGGCTTCTGATTTTAGAGGTTCCCATTAATTACAAGGGATTGAGTCTTTTTCATGAAGACTCTGTTATAGTTCTCCTGCCACCTCCTCACTTCCTTTCAGAGTGAGTAAGATGAGTATTTTTAATTTTAGAGTGTGGAAACCATTTCTTGTCATTTCCTATGGGAACTTTCTGGACCAAATCACCCTAAAAAAACACAGTTCTTAATCCTATAATGTCTGAACAGTTATGGAACAAGAAGAAAACCAGTAAAAATGTTAATGAATGTGCTTCTGCAATATTTATTAAAGATTTATTTATGCATACAAGAACTGGGGTACAGGCCAGAGGTGTGTGTGTGGGGGTGGGGTGAGAGGATTCACTAGAGACAGAGTGGGGAGTGGAGCAGGTGCATCTACTGAAATACACTGCTGAAGGGAGCATCAGGGGAGGCAGGAGAGTGCTGGGCCATGTGGGTCACTTCCCTAGCCAGGGATCGAATTTGTGCTGCAGTAGCTGTGCTTAGCTTCATAGTGCTGCGACTTAACTCCTTGCACCACCAGGGAGGCCCCCTACTTCTGCAATTTTGTCTTGTGGAATCATTGTCTTCATCATGGGCCATTTCTAGGGCAGAATTTATAGAGGTCTTAGCAAGACAAGGATTTTAAACTCCTTGAAAATGTTGAAGAAGCTTGTCCTTGCCATCACTGTTTCTTGACCATGGGTGGATAAAAAGTGATATGAGATGAGAACATGATGGAGTGAACCGGCCCAAAATGGGTCAGGAAATCCGGGTTCAAATCCTGGCTCTAAATGAACTGTTTATAGTGCACACAATTCTTATTGACCTCAATTTTCTCATTAAAAATAATGAATGGTAAATATAGGTTATGTAAAGAACATGGAAAATTCTATATAAATGTTAATCAATTTCTTATCTGAGCCTCAATCACTTCTTCTTTTACTTATGTAAGTTCCTTCACTTATTTGGCTTAGCAACTGAAATGATAATAATGTGGTTTATTTAATAGGATTATTGTAAAGATGTAAAAAGATCATATGTATATGCTAATGTGTGAAAGATAACATATAAAAAGACAAGTGTTTCACACCTAACAGGTACTCATTAGATATTATGAATGCATAAACACCTTCCACTCCCTCCCTCCCTTCTCCTTCCTGTCCTTTCTTCCTTCCATAAAAAGCACTCCAAATCTGACAGTCAATATGGAACATGCAATCAGGGGTGGAGGTGGGGTAAGCAGAAGATTTGACTGGATCCAGAGAGTCAGCAGGACATAAAACTGTTTACCATGATCTAGCCCATCTGTTAAGGGATAAGAATCTGTGACAAATGTGTTTGCTTTCATCACAGACCCCTGGTGGTCTCTCCTAATAAATAGTGGAGAAGCAGCAGAACATCAAGAAAAGATCTTGGTCTTCAGAGTTTCTACAACTGCTGTCCTGTACCATCTCACTTCCCTTTTCACCAGGCTATATAGTTATTTGGAAAGTGCCCAAAAATAGCATTTTTTGACTTAATCATTTTCAAGCACAAGAAGAATTCAGATTTTTGTGTGCATGTAACCATAACAAGGTTTCCTTTATTCTCAAAATGAATCTACTCAGAACTTCTTCCCAATAATAGTTCTCCAGCTCGTGCAGCTCATAAATTTTACTAATGATCATTCCTGCCAATCTTATGAGCCCAAGTGAGGTGGATTCTGTACATCTCGGGGCTCACTGAAGGGAGCTGGTAGATTTCAATTAGGCATACATGTGGAAGTTCCAGGTGTGACCAGAGGCAGTCCAAGGTAATGTGAATGCTCTGAGTGTTGAGTTCAGAGACGTGATGCTAGTCCAAACCTTACCATGACTTGTTTGGGACCTCGGGCAGGTCTTTGAGCTTTCAAGGACTTGATTCCTCATTTTAAAATGTGGCTAATTATCATTATACCTCTTTGCCTCACAATGATATGATGAAGATGAATGCAGATTATAGGTGGTTATAGATGTGAAAGTGATGTATTAAAACAAAATGCTATCATTATCTTTAATAATAGTCTTCTGAAGTCTTACCATAATTGTCCCGTGGCTGTCATCTCTGGGCCCACTTTATAATAAGTTATTTTGGGAATTTCACTAACCAATTTCTTTGGATGCCATTCAAATTGGACCAGAATCATAGTGTTAGAGAGTGTTGGAGTGTTGGAAGGGATTATAACACATACAGTTGGACCAATTTTATGGATGAAGAAAAGACATCCTAGAGAAAGACTGCGCTTTGCCTCGGGTCAGGCAGCCACTGTCCAAGAGTTGGTGCAAGAGTGCACTGGCTCTCCACACTGTCTACACCAAATTCTACTTTAACATAGAGTACACAAGCCACATCCACTTTCCTCCTCATTGCCACAGCTATAGATTGATCCCTCCTCTTTTCTCAAATGAAGTCTCATAATAGATCTTCCTAGCTTTCAATTTACCAGTGTGATCTCATGCTATTTACTGCTATTGTGAGCTTTTCAAAGAACAAATCTGATCATCTCTCTCTCTCTCTCTCTCTCTCTCTCTCTCTCTCTCTCTCTCTCTCTCTCTCTCTCGCTCTCTCTCTCTCTCTCTCTCTCGCTCTCACACACGCACACACACACTTAAGTCCCTTAATTTTCCACATTACCTTCAATATAAAATTGAAATTTCTTATAGTTAAGGAATAAGACATTCCAGGATTAGGTATCCCCCCTCCTTACCTCCAGTGACCCTTCCAACTGGACTCTATAGACTTCTGGGCTTGCCTGCCCTTTGTTACAAGCTTTCTCTGCTTCTAGAGTGTTCTTGCCTCTACTGAAGCTGGTTTCCCACTTCTTTGTAAGGCAAATCCCTCCTTATCACCCATCACAAAGCCTCTTCTTCCACTCCCATGCCCCCAGCTACAGGTGCTTTGTTCTCAGGAGACAAACCTTATTACCATATTTCTACTTTGTGGAGGTTAGAAGAAGAGGACTGAGGCTGGTATAACTGACCTTTCAAGTTTGTGCAATCCCAAACTTCTGCCACTCTGTACAATCATGAGGAATAGAGTAGTAGGGAAGGCCTTTTATGTAGCAGTAGGGATTTGAAAGATAAAAGGAGTCTAGAAAAAGGAGAGGGAAAGAAAACAATTTTTATTTGTCAATGTGTTATCTGATGAGACATCCAAGGTTGTCCGCCATGCCAGTTATGATATAATGTTCCTCCAAGATGAGGCTCATGTCTAATTCTTGACCCTTACACACTCCTTGTCGCAACAGCTATGCCCAAGCAGAGCTCTGTAGGCAGAAATGTGTTGCAAAATTAGGCATCTTTGCTTTAGAATATTATAAGGAAAGATGGCTGTCCTGTCACATCTGCTGCATTCACAGGATTGCACAGCCCTCTCCCCCTTCTCTTCTTCCTCCTCCTTTCCTCTGTCTTCCTCCTCCCGTTCCTCCATGCAGCAGCTTAGGGGAAGATGCAGGAAGAAGGAGGGGGAAACACTTCCTGTCATTCAGAATGAACCATTCAACAATCACAACCTCATTCTAGGAGCCCTAGACAAAGTGAAAATAAATATATCCACATCAAGATTCAGATATTATAGCATAATTCTATAGATTTTGTGTCTACAATGTCATAGGCACTATAACTAGATGTCATAAAAACATAGAAAGCAGGTACTGACCAATGCTATCATAGCTATTTGCCAGCCAGCGACTGGATATGACAGGGCCTGAGTTACATATCTCACTGGAGATGCGAGAATGGGCGCCAGGGCATGACCGCCCATCCTGTGATCCCCAGTCTCAGAGTTCTGCCTCTGATGAAGAGGCTGGAGTTGTTTCCCCTTGTTCATTGCTTTGATGAGGGAGAGATCCTCTGCCCCAAATAATGAGAGTTTGTTGCACATCTGTCGCTTTGACACTGGACAGGTGAGGTTGACAGAATTTTATTAGTCTGACCTATAGATTCACAAACTGGAAGGAGGGGAGGGAAGGACCCATACTCCATGTGGGACCACATGGCGGTTACACTAGAGACACAGTGGAAAAGTAGAGGCTACGGGAAGCAGGATTTGTAGTAACAGGAGCTGGAGCTTACCCTTGGCTCCGGCAGGAGAGTTTGCTGGCCTTGTTTGAATAATTGTGCAGACTGTCAGGGAAGTGAAACAGTAAGTTGAGGACTGGGAGTGGTATAGCTGGTCCAGCTGACAGAAAAATAGCCAGGCAGGGACTGACGGGGAGACTACCTGGGGAGAGCAAAGGAAGCCAGTTGGCTCGGAGAGGTTCAGCAGTGTCAAAGCTGCACATGAAGTCCCACGTCACAGTGCGGCTCCCGCCTGGGCACTGTGTGCACTGCCAAACGCTCGTATTTGCTGGCACTCCCACCAGGACGGTCACCAAGTTTTTCTCTTTCACACAATGAGGGTTCATAAAAGCTTCGTGTTAAGGAGCTGGCCTGTCCCTTGATGGCCCCTTAGATAAGGAGGCCTGACATTAATTTATTGGCCTAATGAATAACATGGTAAAGTCTAGGCTTGATAAGTGCACCACTTACACGAGGTCTTTCATTCACGTTCAGCTTCGTAAAATGGACATCCCTGTAGAAACTAATTGAATCTTGTTGGTGTCTGGAATAATGAACAATGTCAGCACACTGCAGAGATTTAAGATCTACACCAAAGGGAAGTGGCAGCAGAAGAGATTAGCTGTGCTTCCTGGAGACGTGGGCTGGAGCAGGAGGCCACTGTGGCACCATGGACGGGTCATGTTCCCCCTGCAGGCACCCTGAACACCCACGCCACTGCCAGTTCTCTTTTCTGAAAGCCTAAGGCTCTGCATCTCAACATTTCACAAACAGCACCCAGTTCCAAGAATGTTCATGTTGCATGACCTTCACTCCCATCAGCTCACAAGACTCAGCAGTGGAACTGGATTTCCAAACAGGTTTCCAGTTTTATTAGGATTCTATTTTGACACTGACTCCCAGTCTCCAAGTGACTGTCAGGGGCACATGATCACTAGGGCCAATGGAAAAATGAAATATCTCTGTCCACTCTCTCTAAAGACCTTATCTCGCACCAGTACTTGCAAAGGTGAGTGTGTTTGTAGTAGCCCATTAAGAGGCATTATGGGACGCTGGCTGTTCTTGTTTGTCTTTGCTACACTTTGATGGGCAAATATGGTTTGGGACTTAGTCAGCAATAGGAAAGGGGAAGTCCATGCAGACCCGACTTAAGTCCAATTAAATGCTCTTAATTGCTCCTGTTCTTTTTCGCTTTTGTGTTTTGTTGGTTGTTTTAATATCCAGGTACCTGTGCTCCTCCTCTCTCTGCTGAGTCAAAGTGTCCAGGCAGAGGCAGTGTAACTGACTCCCATGTGATTCTCATGCACAGCGAGAGCTGAGAACCTCTGCTACTTTCTATATCGTAAGGATTAGGCAGAAATTATCTACATCCAGGGAACCTGTAATTTTAGATTAGGGGACCAGTTCCTGTGGGTGAGAGAAAATAGGTCCATGAGAGAGAAAGCAAAGGTGGTCAGAAGTCACCAAGAAGGAAAGTAAAATCCAAAATCAAGCAATAAACACGGGCAACTTGAATGAGAGGACAGTAAGAATGGGTCTAGAAGAAAACATGGGTTGGACTTTTATTCTAGGCAAGGTCTGTTTTCTCTTAGCCCTGGAAATATATTCCAAGTTATGACTGACCCAGGCCTCACATCAGTCTGGAATTGTCACTGGAGTTGAAGATGTCAGATCTGGACAGATTTTGATTCCAAGAAAGTCCATCCATAGGAGAAGTGACAGGATGAGATCACTCACATAAAATCCTATAGGGTGATACACAGATTCCAAATAACATACATGTGAGCACTAAGGAGTGCATCTAGAGTATAAGCACTACCCATCCATCCTGTTGATACAATTAGCTGCTTGTATTAGTAGCTATGACAAAATTTGAGTACACATATACAAAGAAAACAAAAATAACTCTGCTTCCTCTGTGAATTTAAAATCTAGCCTTAGAGACAAGCTCACATATTGATTATGCTAAAAGGGAAAGATATTAGGACATGTTGATTTCTTCTTCTAGAGGGTCTCTACATGCTCCTATGCCCCAGAGATGTCAAATGACTTATAAACTAATCCCCACCTTCCATAACCACCTGGCAATGTCTTTGCTCCTTCAAGATTCAGTGTCAGTCCTTCTTTAACCTTTCCCCAAAACGCTCTCTTTAGAAAACTGACATTTCTCATTTGCAAGTCCATCTTTCTTGAACAAACCTGTTATTCATGACTGTTAGAAACCTCCCCATGAGAAAGGCCTTGACTTTGACCTGTTGCTCAGGTGGCCTCCTCCATGGTTGGGAGTTGGGAAATAAACATATGGAATGAATGGTTCAGGCAATGCCTTCTTTTTTTTTTTTTTTTTAAGATCTTATTTATTGATGCACACAAGAGCTGGGGTATAGGCTAGAGTCACAGGAGGTGAGAGGATTCACCAGAGACAGAGCAGGCAGCAGAACAGGCAGACTCTTTGAAATACACTGCTGAGGGGAGCAGCGGGTGAGGCAGGAGAACTCTGCTGTGCTTTGTGGGTCCCCTCCCTGGCCAGGGATCAAATTCCCATTACTGTGGCTGAGGGAGCTCCACAGAACCTCAGTCAGCCCCTAGGCGATGCCTTCTTGTTTGGCTTTCTGTAGCCCAACACTAGAGGTAAAGCTGCACTGTATAAGAACAATAGTACTGAAAATGTCAGTCATCTCATGGCAGGACAGAGAAAATCTGGAACTGGAGTCAGTGGGTTGCAGGTAGAGGACTCGCTACACTCAGCTCTAAAAAGGAGGTGCCAGATCTTCACAGTCTTATTGTCATGAAAGCATATACCTGTACATGACTATTTTCTGGATTTAATTGTGTGCGGTAATAGTTACTTAGTATTTACCGAGTGTTTACTGTGCCAGGAAATGGCCTGAAATTTTATATCATTACTCTGTGTTAACAACAGAACATTACTAAGAGGTAGTTCTTTTTTGCAGCTGAAGATGCTGAGGCTCTAAACATCACAGTCCAGAGTGAGCAGAGATGGGTTGTAAACCAGGTTGTCTGGTTCGGGAGCGTAGGCCCTTAACCATTAGACAGGCTTTCAGTGTTGGTCTGGGAAGGCCCTACGCAAACTAGGACAAGCTGGTCCTTCTAGCTCTGCCCCAGTGTTAGCGCAGCTACACTTGTTAGGGGGAAAGGTGGTCCTAAATAAATTATGGGTGTGTGGACTCCAACCCCCACTCCAAACCATCAGTGTTCCAAAAAAAAGTAGTCCTAAATAAATTATGGGTGTGTAAACTCCAACCCCCACTCCAGACCATCAGTGTTCCAAAACCACAAATCCAATAAAATAATTATCGAAGAGTGGATTACTGGGACCTAAGAATAAGGTTAAGCAGCCAAGCTGGCTATAAAACCAAGGTAAACCTTGAACACGCTCTCTTACGGAGAAGCCAGACCACCTTCCTTCAGAGCCATCTCATTCGACTCAAAACTAGCCCTCAACGCGCCATTGCTTAGATCTGGTAGGGTATTTGTAAATTTATATCCCTTTCTTTTTCTTTTGGTGTTATCACTATTTTATTCCCCTTTCTTTCATAAAATAAAATGTGCTAATAACTTTTGCCACGTATACCTAGAGTTAAAACTTTTAAGTCTTCTAAGCGCACGGGTGAAAAACCCAGTGTAAAAAACCCATTTTACATTAAGGTTACCCTGTAACACACTGAGGTCTTTATGGTAGTTTTGGGGGCAGGATAGCAGCAAAGTACAAACAAAAGGACTTGGAGAGGGGTTGCTTAAACAACAGAAATTTATTGTCTCATAGCTTTGGAGGTTAGAAGTGCAGAATTAAGGTGTTGGCACTGAATGTGTTGGGAAAGGGATTGTTCTTGGCGTATAGCTATAAAGAGTCATCATCATGCTCCTATGAAGTTCTGCCTGTATGCTTGTTGGCCTCTACATTTCTCCTTTTAATTTATTTACTTATTTTCTTATGATGTTTGCTTTCTCTTCAAGGTGTAGTCCCCATAGAGCTTCCACCACCAATGTACCTGAGACCATCCCCTTTTTATAAGAATACCGGCCAGACTGAGGTCCTCCCTAATGACCTCATTCTAAAGTGGTTATCTCTATAAAGACCTTATCTCTAAATAATCACCTTCTGAGTTACTGGAACTTAATTTCAGCATATGAATTTGGAGGCATAGAATACTTCCTATATAACAAGGGCCCGCAGGTAACCAAGAGTCAAGATTAAATCAGGTCATCAGATTAGGGATTCTCCATTTTATTGATGTTAGAATCACCTAGGTAACTTAAAATATTCTCTAAGAAGAGCAAACAATCAACAAATAAAGCATATCTTCAGGTCCCACATTAGACTAGTTAATTAAGAATTTTGATGGTGGACCTCAGCATTGGAAAAAAATTGTTTAAACTCCCTGGCTAGTCTAATAGACAGACTGTGGTATGAATCACTGATCTTTCTGAGCTGAGAACCACACCAGAGCAAGAGCAGGAAGAACTAAGTTAGGAACAGGTAAGGCACAAAGAAGACCATGTCCCTTTCAAAGGGACACAGCAATAACAAACCTGCACTTGGACTGGGAGAGGGGCCCAGGATGGGAGAGAGAGGCCATGGGTGTCTCAAGGATAGCGTCAAGCAAAGGGAAAGGCAACAGCTGGGATGGCCTTGGACGTGGTTGCTTGGTCCTCTGGTGCTGGAAGGCGCAGCTCCCTGGGCAAGAAATGGAAAGTAGCTGACCAGTGGTCAAGTTCAGGGGCCAGGCTCAAGTATCTTGTCAGAGATTCCCTCTTCCCCCTGTGCTGCTGCTTTTTATTCACATTGCAAACTCAGCCAGTCAGTATCTACCTTCAGTGAGGAGAAAGAGAGGAAAACTCGATAGCAGAAAGGTGCAGGCTCATGTGTACCCTGCTTTCAGCAAATATAGGTTGTTTGAAAACCCAGATTTGTAAATAAATGCATCAGAGAACAGTCATTTGGTAAACTTAAATAGTGAGTTTCCCCTGGGCCAGCTGATCTTATTTGCCAAAAATCATTTCACACAATAGTTTTCCATAAGTGCATCTGAATCATGAACTAAGTTTCAAAGACAATCTTTCTTGTTTTTATGGCACTTACCAGTTTTGTACTTAAGCACTTAAGTTATCTCTCTGGGACTTGGTTTAGTCATGTACAAAACAGGAATAACATCAGTTCTGATGAACTGAGTATTTCAAATGGATGAGAGAGTATGCATGAAAATAATGAGAAAATGGTAAATGTCTCAACAAAAATAACAAAGTTTAACAAAATAATATTTAAGGAAGTCTTTAATAATATGAAAAGGTGACTTGAAATCTCATGCTTTCACTGAGCTTTAGCTCACACTATTGGATATAAGATGGAGAAGCTTGCTGGTTGATGGCTTTAGGGAGGATGCTTAATGGTGTGTGCACTGTTCCAAATCAGGAAGTGGATTCCCTGCCATTCTCACAGCAAAGGAGAGAGGAAGAGCTCCACAGAGAGCATCTGGGCAGGGCAGCGTGCTGAGGCTGGAGAGAGAACTGCAGACACATCAAGTCATTTCTACACTGAACAACCAAAGCAGGGAGTTAGCATTTTGGAAAACATAGGAAGGCAAATCATGGCTCTGGAAGCACAAGTTCATATTGACTTTCAGGCATTCACAGATGTAAAAACTAAACACTTAATGGGGTCCTGGAATGGAAAACCGAAGACAGTTTGGTGAAGAGAGGCTGTGTTAAACCTGCAGCAATGCAAATGGTGGGAGGGGCATGGCTGATTGTGTCAGAGCAGAGGGAGATATAATGGGGTGTTTCAGTGAAAGGTACCAATAGGGCTGAACTGGGTTAGAACCCTGCTGGCAGGATTCATGAGCTGACATTCAGAAACTCAGCATCATTTGAAATGAAATACATACCTCTCATTAACAGCTCATTTTTGACAATTTGGGGGCGCATAAATAATGAAATGTAACAAATGATTTCACTGAGTCCTGTGCATATAGAATGATCTTGCCTAGCAGTCCAAGGACTCCAATGCTGCAGTGACCAGAGGCAATGACCAGCAGTCTTAGGAAATGAAGTCAGGATAGGGCCTCCCTGGTGGCACAAGGGGTTGAGTGCTGCTCTGTGAGGCTTCTGCAGCTACTTCAGTGCAAGTTCGATCCCCAGCCAGGGAGGGGACCCACATGGTACAGCAGAGCTCTCCTGCCTCATCAGTTGCCCCCCTCAGCAGTGTATTTCAGTTGATCTGTCTGTTCTGCTCCCCATTCTGTCTCTGGCCTATACTCTAGCTGTTGTATGTATAAATAAAATATTTTTTATTATTATTTAATTATATTTGATATCATTTGTATTCCCCAGGGAGTTCCCACCACCATTCCACCCGTGCACCATCACCTCAGTCCCTTGTGCTCTTTCTGCCTCCCCTTCCCCCCCCATGGTCCTTTTGGTTTATCTTTGACCTTTTGGTCTTGTTGAGGTTTTTTGATTGCTTTTGGTTATAATTGCCCAATTTCTTGAGCTCATTCTTCTTCTTCTTTTTTCTTTTTGTTGTAACTGTTGCTCTTTCACATTCCTCCTAAAAGTGAAGTCATCTGATATTTTTCTCTTGCTTTCTGACTTGTTTCATTGAGTATAATTCCTTCTAGCTCAGTCATGTTTCTATAAATTGCCCTAGTTTGTCATTTTTGATTGCTGAATAGTATTCCATTGTGTAAATATACCACATCTTCTTGATCCAGTCATCTACTTTTGGGCATTTGGGTTGTTTTCAGGTCTTACCAATTACAAATAGTGCTGCATTCCCCTTAAGATCAGGATCAACACAAGGATGCCCACTTTTCCCCACTGCTATTCAACATAGTACTGGAAGTCCTAGCCAGAGCAATAAGACAGGAAAAGGACATACAAGGAATACAAATCAGAGAAGAAGAAGTAAAACTATCATTATTTTCAGATAATATGATAATATATTTGGAAAATCCTAAAAGCTCCACAGAAAAGCTAATTAAAATAATCAAACAGTTTAGTAAAGTAGCAAGATACAAAATCAATGCACAAAAGTCAGTAGCCTTTCTATACACAAACAACCAATCTGAAGAAGAAATCAAGAAAAATATACCTTTTAAATAAAATCTTTATATAAAAAAATGTGACGTCAGGATAAAGCCTTATTGGGTTTGGTGAGCCTGTGCATTGCACATACGGGCTCCTTCCCTGACCATGCCCTCACCTGGTCACATCTAGGTGAAGTTATAAATGCATGACCAGACAGGTTTTTCTTTTTTCTTTTTTTTTTTAAAGATTTATTTATTTACACATACAGGAGCTGGGGTACAGGCCATAGTCGTGGGAGGTGAGAGGATTCACCAGAGACAGAGTGGGGAGCAGACCAGGCAGACTGACTGAAGTACACTGCTGAGGGGAACAGTGGATGAAGCAGGAGAGGCCGGGGATCGAACTCTCACTTCTGTGCCGTGGATGCTTCACAATGCAGAGCTCAACCCACTGCACCACCAGGGAGGCCCCATTTCTCTCTTTCTATGCCTCCTCAGGGCAGCACACCCAGGAATAGATCCCAGAGTCAGAAGGGTTAAGCAGAATTAGAGTGGAAACAAAGCATGGGGAAGATTTGATGGAATTAATATTTTATGCCTTCCAGTTCAGAATACATTTTTATAAAGAGGGGAAGGGGATTAAAATGGAAGCATTACTCTGAAGGAAAATGTTGAAGGTCTTTAGGCTGGTTTGATACTGATTAATCATTCTCTCTGAGTCTAGCTCTTTCTCATCTTGTGTTTGCGATATTTGTAGGAAGGTCCCAAAGATAAAGCAGGATTAAACTGTGTCTGGGAATTTGAATGAGAAACTGAATTTCTTCAGTGAGTTGTATGGAAGGTAAAATACACAATCAAGATATCTCCCGAGAATGTAGTTCTTCAAATTCTGAAACCATAAAGCATGTTGACCAGTTACTGTCTCAGGTCATGAGCTAGTTTAGCTGGAAAAAGTTATTTTACAAAATGGAACGTTTGATGATACATAAGTCTAGAAAGTTAGGAGTCAAGGCATGTGAATTATCAGACTAACTCTACCAATTTCTTCAAGCAGGATAGAATAGATGTTTTTGGAGGCATCAAGGGGGTTGTCTAAGAAATTCAAGATAGTGTTTAAAGTTACCTGAAAACAAATTTGTCATGACAGCTCTGGCTTGGATTGGTTCATCTTCCCAGCATTGGAACACATGAAAGAATGTCCAGTGCCTGCTATAACACTCATGTATGAAGTGAAAACCTTCCTAAATATGAAGGTGACAGGATTTATCACCTAATTCACAACAAATATAATTAGGCATTTAATAATTGTTTTCTTTCTTCTTGTAAACTGCATTTTTAATGAAAACAGTGCTCAACATAAGCACATAGTTTCTTAAATCGTTGTGGCCCTGACCCAGATCCTTTTCTTGACTTTAATTGCTGGACCTGGTATAGATGCCAAGTTGCTCTGATAACCACAGACTGGGTTCAAATCCACATCTCAGCACTCACCATGTACATGGACTGGGAAGCTCACATAAGCTCCCTGAGTCCTATCTGCAACATATCTTCCACAAGGGCAGTCAGTATCCCATAACAACTGGGAAGAATAGATGAACTCATGTATATTTGGACCAGATGGAGACATTCTCAGTTCAGTCAATAATTGCTACTGTTCCTCCTTGAAGAGATGTGGTTACTTGAACCCAACCTCTGAGTCATCTGGCCTTGGTCTTGTCCCTGAGCTGATTTGGCTGGAGGCCCAAAGAGGGCAGCACTGGTCTGTCTGACTCTGGGGTTGAGTTGCACTCTGGCCTGGCCTCATGACCCTCTTAATGTGGTGAATTCTGCTAATGCCAGGATTTCAGGGTTGCCCATCAGTTCCCCAGGGGATGGTATGGTCAATGAGGGAAGACTCAGCTAGCCACAGCTGGCCTGCATTGTGACAGTTGCACAGAGAACATCCTTATCTCCGCTTCCTACTCCTCCACAAAGACAAGTTATTGCTTCAGTCAGCCACTTGATATACTTTAGGTTGACTGTGTGGGACGTAATGACTTTCAAGCACATTGACAGTTTCTTTTTCATTACACACCATATACACTGGCTGACGCCACCATCCTTGCTCATTCTTGTGGGCAGCAGGAGCAACATCAAGCTTTGGTGCAACCCTGGATATCATGTGCCCTCCTCAAACCATTGGGCTTGTCTCTCAGAAACCTGTGAATTTACCACAACCACAAAGGTGAGCAAGCATTTGGGGGCTAATGCTTTCCTCCTCAACACTCAAACAGGAAGACACAGATGAAAGAGATGACAAACATTTACTCAGACTCCACACAGCCGGGCTGCTAACTGACGACAGTTGTGGTCTCTCTTATCACTACCTTTGTAGATGTTTGGGACATATTTATTAATAAATCTGTAACTTTTTCAGTCTGTGAAGGGTGGTTTCTGACTTGGCAACTTCTCAGGGAAACTTGGGAATCCCAGACTTTCTGTCCCCAAGTCTCATCTTTCACTTGGGGTACCCAGCAACCCACCTGCTCTCCTTCCTCCCTGGCAGCAGCTCTGATGCCTTCAGCTGGAGTTCCTTCACCAGCTCTCCAGGTGTTGCCTGGTTTTGTTCCAGAGAGGATGTGACTTGTATTCTCGGTATGAGAAACAAGTTGAGACCGTACTCAGATACAAACTGAGACATAAGCCTTTGTCATTTCCAAGTTCAGGTCTGTGGTTTTATATCATAACCTGAGCTCCTATTTTCTGTATGAGTCTCCTCTACATGCTGCTCTATCGCTTGTTCAATTTATCTTTTGTGTAAGTGTAAGCCTGGCTGGGCCTGGGTGCAAGTACACCTCTGCTGAGCACACCTGACTCAGCAAAAGGCCAGTTTGTTGAATAGCTTCGGGATGGGTACATCCACTTTGATGGTGCTGTGGATCTGCTACTTTGCATTCATGCTGGTCTCTTTCATATGGTTCATAACAGTGTCAAACTGTCAAACTTGTCAAACTCGTTTCCTTTGACATAACACATTTCACTTTTAAGTTTTTAATTTACTACCCAAAATTCTCTAGGGGAAAAGAAACTAATATGATATTTCATGAAATTTATACTTATGGTGAGGGTAGACCACATACCAGTTTGTATAACCAATAATGGGTGGGCTCTAGAGCCAGCACTTAGGTTTGGTTTTGAGTTCTGGCTGACCTGCATCGTGGCTTTGTGTCTCTGAGCAAGTTGTTAACTGGTCAGAGCTTTGGCTTCCTCATCTGAAAGATGGAAATAATGAGTAGTGCCTGTTCCTACTGTTTTGTTAGAATAAGTTCCACTGTGAACAAAAAGACTTAGACCAGTGCCAGGCATACAAGAAACACTAAGCAAATTACAGCTTTTAATCATATTTTTGAGATGTATTTAAGTTTGATGCCTAGAACATACACATGAGCCCTTATAGCTTGGTAAAAGTGACTTTCTTTTGAAAATTTACCATATTGTGATCTAAGTGCTGGGAATATGGCTGATCTTGGGAAATCTTTTCTTTTGATGAAACGTTCCAATCAGGGTAGTGTTTTGGTGGGGAAAAGAGCTCTTTTTATGAGAGAGCAGTGAGTGCTTTGAACAGAGCATTACATCTGATGATAGAACAGCCCTAAAAATGAAAATATGGCTTTCTAGCATAATTCTGCGGCTCCTAATTTATTTTAACTTATTAGATATTTTAATTTCTGTGTCAGATGGAGAAAGGGTGTGCTTAGGGCTATGAATCATGGGACCAAGTTCAATAAGAGGCCAGGTCATGTTTGTTTCAGTTCCTACCCTATAAGGGTCAAAGCTCAGTACCAGACACATAGTAGCAGCTGTATGTGTTGACTATATACACAACCTCGGAAGATCTGAGAATTTAAGTCACTAAAAAATGAACCATGTTGTTATTTTCTTTATATACAGTCCTTTTATTTATTTCAACATTCTGAAATCATAAATCCAAGCTTTGAAATAAAATGACAATGATAAAGTGTAATGTGATTTTGAAGTCAATTGTTTTCCACAAGGTAGATTATTGATGATGAACTTCTGATATGAAATGTAATAAACAGTTTTTAATTTGACCAAGTTTAATCCAGTCTTATGTAGAACATTTGTTGACACAATCAGTTCATTCTGACACTGAGACCTATGACAGCCCTGAGTTATCTTACATGGGTGACTCCATCATGAATCCAACAGCATACATGCTTCTCACCCTGTCCTCTGCCTCCACTCCCTTATTTATCCCCCCTCTAAGGTTGCTTCCACTGGTGTCACACCCAGAGCTCTTTGGTAAGGCTGTAATCAGGCACTAGTAACAGTGACATTCATTTTGTACACTGCCCATAGCACAATAATACCTCTTTCATGTGTCTGTCTTAATTTGTGACATTTCACCCTAAGGGAAGTGGAGTATGAGACAAGGTAAAGTTCTAGAAACTCAATGCCATTTCTTTCCCATCCAGTTAGTTTGTATCCCTAGAACAATCCAGAAATTGCTGATGCTTTACCCCACAGTTGTTTCCCTGTGTTGAGCAGCACCCAGAGAGTGAAGGGTGGCCATAATTCCTTGCTACAAAAGCCTCAGTTATTGAGTTCAGCAGTTGGGTGACATCATCTATCCATGCTGTTTCCCAACAGAGCCCTCAAATGGTTAGGAAAATAATTCTCCAGAGGCACATCCTATCTCTGCTCTTAGCACAGGGATTAGTTTTGTCTTGGAGCCATGCCAAACAACAAAAGCAACCTAATGAGGACTAAAAAAATCACAACAAAATGTTGTATGGGGTTAAAGGAAAGAGAAAGAAGATTCTGATGGAGATGAGGAAAATCTTTTAAAAACAGTTGAGGATTGAGGTGGTTTTAAAGAAGGGAGTTGGGAAAGACAGAAATAAAAGACTTTGGGACATTTTGGAGACATGGATCTGTCATTCTGTTATAGAGCTTGTCTAATAGATCTGAGACCCACCATTTCTTCAGTATTAAAGTGATAGCAGATACCTAGGGCCCCTTACTCTACAACTTCACAAACCAGTGACTCCATGAAAGTAGATCTCTATGGCAGAGATGGTGAGCACTGGAGACAGAGGCAGAAAAACAAGCAAAGGTTTAAAGTATTTGGGAAATGATGATTCATTTATGGGAGAGAATGAAACTCACAAGGGAGAAAATAGATGCAGCATGGAAAAGAAATTGAAGACGACTTCATTTTGAAGAGAGAACTGAGTTGGTGCCTTTGGTTTCTGGCAGCAGGGTTATACAACACTGAGAGTTTTCATACAGGCATGTATGACTCTTCATACATGACTTCTCAAAGTCATCAGGATGTATAATGTCTTGAATAATGGCTCTTGTGATTTAAGAGCAATGCGGATAAAGGTAGCAAGTAAAAATTCAGCTATGCAAGTGAACTCATACTATTTTTTTAGTTATTAGAATAAGATTAATTTATATTTTTCATTGTCAGTGGTAACACTGACCAACTGTTGTAGATCTGATGTTAATTTTCATTGTGTCAGATGCTATTTTCTTTTGGGCCTGGGTTAATATGGCATGTTTGTATTAGCTTGAGGAAGAAACAGATTGTGATTTAATAATTGGGATGAAGTCCATGGGTTGTGAAGGCGTCTCAGAGGAATCAGCTGATTATGAAATGATAAAAAGCAACATTGGGAAAGAAGAAGATACAACATGTGTAGCATCTAGTTGTGTCTCTCACAGGATTTGTAATCTAGTTAGGAAAATCAGAAGGACACAGACCCGCAAAATGTTGAATGACTCAAATAAAGTTCTACAGGAGTCAGAGAGTGGGAGAATAAACTGATCAGAGGTAGGGTTACTAAAGTTAGTACATAAACAGCAGGGTGTTCAGTTAAGTTTTAATTTTAGATAAACAGCAAATAATTTTTATCATATATTTTAGCATAAGTCCAAATACTAAAATATTATTCATGTTTATTTGAAATTCAAATTCAAGTAGGTATAGTATATTTTATCAGACAGCTTTGTAAGAAAAGTACACCTTATTCTATAGCTTGACAGATATGAAAATTTTTAAGAAGGATGAGGTCCTTAGAGGAAGGAAGAAGCATTTAATTTTAAAAGGAGACTGCCATTGGTAAAAGGATGGTAAATAAAACAGGTAGTCTAGAATGGGGAGCCAATGTAGAAGAGAAAAGTAGATTACAGGAATTCACCACTCTACATGGGGATTTGAAACGGATAGCTCCAATGACCTCTAAACTGAAGATATAAAAGTTATGTAGATATGATCTTTATGTTTTATAAATAAAAGTTCATGGACAATTAATGCTGGAAGAAATCTTAACAGTCATCTCTCCCCTCATTAACAGATGAAGGAAGCAACAGCCCAGATTCACAGAGCTGGGGTCAGAGCACTGATCTCCTAATTCTCAGGCCAATATTCTTTAGCTATATTTTCCCTTATACGCAAATAAGTTAGTAGTTCCAAAACAACAGTGGGCCCCAACCAACAATCTACTGGGACATGTTGGTGAAAGCTAAGTCATGAAAATTCCTTACTACGTTCTACCGTGTGTCTCTCAAAAAAGCTTCAAAAGCTTTTTTGGGTGTTCAGATTTCTTCAGGGCCCAACTTCTTTGATTAGCCTGCAGTGAGACAAATTGCTACTGACATCCTAAAAATTTGAGAGTGGCTATTTTCCTTCAGAGTTCTGGTCGTTGTTATTTTCCACAGACAACTAAATTCTCCACACACATACTTATGCCAGAAAATAATCTTCCATGTGTATCAATGTCGTAAGCAGTGATTGGCTTGGGTTGAGCATATAAATAAGTTCTGACTTCACTCAAAGGATTATTCCTTAACCTTTGTCTTACATTCCCCTCGGGGACCCTTCACTAAATTGGCACTGGAGATTTGGCTTAGGTGATTTTCCAAGTGTGGCCTACTTGCTTCCTGTAGTCAACCTATTATGTTACGCCAACCTCAAAATAATTCATAGACTAGAACCCAATAATTTGTAAGATTAATTCAGTGTTCCCCTTTTACTTTTTTTAAAAAGATTTATTTATTTATGCATATAAGAGCTGGGGTACAGGCCAGAGGCGCAGGGGGTGAGGGGATCCACCAAAGGCAGAGTGGGGAGCAGAACAGGCAGGTCAACTGAAACACATTGCTGAGGGGAGCAGCAGGAGGGTCCCCTGCACCATGTGGGTCCCCTCCCCGGCCTGCTGCAAGGATCAAACTCATGCTGCAGTGGCTGTGGTCTGCTTCACAGTGCATTGCTTAACCCACTGTGCCACCAGGGAGGCCCCCAGAGTATGTTCCTCTTTTAGCTGTGATGATGTTTATTAGGAACCAGCATGATTAGTGCAGTAAAATAACAGAGCCTACGTAGAAATGTCATTAGTAGTCAGCAAAGATATGGAAATCCTGTTGTATCTGATGTGCCTATATAGTGGTGGTAACTTAAGCTTTTCTGGCAACCCTGAGCTGTATCTTCTGAGTTGTTATCTACCTTGCCTACATATTCAGTTGCTCATAGAAATCCAAACATTCATTTTTTTTCTCCTTCATTTATTTATCAGTTGTCTTGGTATCTACCATTTGCAAAGAAGTGTTGTGATCTCATTGCAAGTTAGTGGGGTGATGTGTCTGCTGATTTTACATATTAGGAAACTGGGAACCAGAGAAGGAAATGACTTTGTCTAAAGTCACTTCTTGTGAGCAAAGCTGTGATCAAAACTCAGTCTTTTATCTTCTAATCCTGACTCATCCATAAATTGCCTCAACCCTGGTGGGAATGACTACATAAAATATTATCATTGGAATTGCATCACCGACGCAAAACAGCTACTAAAGATTACAGCTGGTATTTGGAAGTTTTACTATTAAATAAACACTGAAATGGTACTATCAAACTGCCAAATGTTCTCTCCTAATTTAGGATGAATAAAGGCATGAGAAACAATGGATCAATGTCACAATGCTTATAAATGGGCAAAATGGGAGCCACAGACTACCATTATTGAGATACTAATGTGACTAGCTGCTTAGCAGGTAATAAGTTCCCTGTCAGCAAAAGTGTTCAGGAAACTAGACAGAGGGGAAGCTCAGAAGGAATTCTGAAATGGGTGGGAGCTGGAACTGAATGATATTCTAAATGTTTCCTCTATTTTTAAGATTCTGTAATCAAAAGCCTTCCTGGTGGTGCAAAGGATTGAGCTTCACACTGTGGGGCTTCCGCAGCTATTAGCTATTGCAACACAAGTCCAATCCCTGGCCAGGGTGGAGACCCACATGGTGCAGCAGAACTCTCCTGCCTCACCTGCTGTTCCCCTCAGTAGTGTATTTCAGTCAGTCTGCTTGTTCTGCTCCCCACTCTGTCCCTGGTGAATCCTCACACCCTCCTGGGCCTCTGGCCTGTACCCAGCTCTTGTATGATAGATAAATAAAATCTTTAAAATATTCTGTAATCCAGTTTGAGAAGTCCTAAAGGAAACCCATATCTGATGGCTTGCTTAGGTCTGAAAGTTAATACAATAACAATTATAATGAAACATTACATAGGACACCTCATTATTATATCTGCTCAAGTATGGAAGGCCGGCACTAGTTTTTAAGTTTTTCTTTCATCAGCCTGTGGACGAGAGTTGAAGTGTCAAGAGTAGAGACTGTCTGAGAGAAACCAAGCCAGAACTCCTTGAATAGGAGTGGGGATGAGACTCAGCAAAATAACATGATATTTAAAACACGTAGGTTTGCTGTGTGCTTAGCTGTTTGGGAGCTGGAGTGTGGCGTGTGGGTGGGAGGGTGGGAGAGGAGATTAATGTCTTTGGCAGCTGGGAAGATTTAGAACCTGACCTACAACTTGAAGTGTGAGAGGAGGGTCGCAAATAATTGTCAATTATTTCCAATTAGGGATAAGTACCACTTGAGTGTAAATTTTCTTTAAATGCTGAGAGTTAAATTTATGGCCCTCTTTGATAGCACCCTGCTTCTGTGGTCCTTGAGGGAATAGTGGTTTGGTGGAGCTGGAGAGGGAGCCTGAGATGCCCAATCCCACCTGTGCGTTTATCGGAGAGGAAACTGCACCCACCAGTCACTCAGCAACTTATCTCAGGGCACTTAGCAGGGCTAAGATTGCAGTCAAAATCTTCTGGTTTTATTTTGACTGGGTTGAGGGTCATATTTCAAAGCCTTTTCCAAATTTCACTTTAAAGGATATGGAGTAAGCCATTACCGCATACGAGCATATAGCAGCACGTCAGTTCTTACCTTTGCTTATGCTTCCTTACCATTCAGCGCAGCCCCTGAACTGGGTGCAGTCTTTCTATTTTTAAATAGAAAGACATGCTCCCTGGCAGGGAGCATGTCACAGCAGATCTCTCCCACCATGTCAGTATCTCTATTAGGAATGACACTCACTCTCCCTTCCCTCTAGTGATGGCAGAGGCCTGGCCATTTTTCTTCTTTGCCAGTGAATTTTTAGATGACTGACAGGTAGTCGTAAGTGTAATTCCTCCTGGAAAATTTCCCCCAAATCATATTCTTTGCTCCACCATTTTCCTAACTACTATCATGAGAGTAATTGTGCCAGGAGGGCCACTCTGGGGAGGTTACACATATTCTATAATTTGCACATTTCTTTTAGAACTGAGAAGAAATGAAACCTTGCTTAAAATTTAGCGTCTGCCAGAATCATCATTAAAAAAAGTCAAAGTTTGAATGTCAGCCATAAATTGCCATTCCTCCCTGTTTTTTTCCCACTTTTAATAAGTCTTATGTATGCATCTTTCTCTCTCTCTCTCTCTCACACACACACACACATGTTTATTAATGGGGAATTAAGGTCAGAAATGGTCCTGACCAAAAAAAAAAATAAGGATTGGGTTCCAGGGTGGTATGTTAAAAATCATAGAAGGGGGCTGTACATGTTAAAGCACCTAAGAAAAAGAACAATCCAGATCATGATATGGACAGTGAACAGGAATGGTAATGCAAATATGGAAAGAGGAACCATTCATTCATAATAAGAAAAATGGAAATTAAAAATATACTGTGATCCCATTTTTTACTTCACAGACTGGCAAAGATCCAGAAGATCAAAAACATGCCATTGTCAAGACTGTGGGGAAACAAGACCTTTTCATACATTGCTGGTGGGAATTTATATTAGCACAACCCCTGTAGAGAACAATTTGGTGATATCTGTCAAGATTACAGATGCAAATATGCTCTGATCCAGTAGTACCTCTTCTGGGAATGTATCCCACAGATAAAATTTCACAGGTGCAAAATAATATACCTACAAGGTTATTAATTGCAGCTTTGTTTGTAGTAGTAAAAGACTGTAAATAAACTACTAGATAGTTAAAAAGGGCCTGTAATATAAATCATCATATATCCATAAAATGAGTAATATGCAGTTCTATGAAAGAGGGAGCTCCCTCTATAGAGATGTATGTAATATGGAAAGATCTACAAAAAACACTTTTTTTAAAAATGTTTATATTTTATTTATGCATACAAGAGCTGGAGTACAGGATAGAGGATTCACCAGCAACAGAGCAGGAAACAGAACAGGCAGATCAACTGAAATACACTACTGAGGGGAGCAGGGGGCAGCAGGAGAGGTCTGCTGAGCCACGTGGGTCCCCCCCACCCCGCCGGGTATCGAACTCATGCTGTTGTGCCGCAGATGCTTCTCTCTGAGGTGCTCAACCCACTACACCACCAGGGAGGCCCAAAAAACACTAAGAGTTTTAAAAAGGAAAAAAGGTATCATAATCTATTACATTTGATGATTCAGTAAATGATGGATGGGCAACAATAACACAAAACAACAACTCTGGAAGATTCCAAAGAGTCATAGCTGCGACTGCCTTTAACTCAGACATAAGGATGATAACAGGTCAAGTTAGAAGGAGCAATGAGTCTCTTCACTCTTTATTGTGTGACTTTTGTGACTGTGAGAGGATTCTGTTCCATGGAAAACAGGACCACAGACTAACTTCTTGAATAAGCTGTTTTATACGGTCATTGATGGGAAGAAATGAGATCCAAGTTCAATATGTCATCCTGCAAGTTCACTGAGATTATTCCAACACTATGGAATATACTATGATGCTGACTGGGCTACAGAGTTAGCAACCTTGATGAGCCTACTATAAAAATTGCTGACTACATGTTCTTGAAATGGTCACACTAGTTGATCACTTTTTATTTAGAGGGAAAAAAAACATAAAGGTCATTACAGTTTGTTGAGCTCTTAACTGACAGTCTATGTGAGAGGTAGTTCCATTGGTAGTGAGGGGCTGATATCTTCTTCAAGTACCATTCAAATAAATTAAAATTTAAAACCGTAAGGTAAAGTAGTCTTTGGTTAATAACCTATTATTTCCCTGTAAAATTAATAAACAGGATACCTAATGTATCTACATAACTTGGTGAAGTGGTGGTAGCAAACAGATTGCTTGTGAGGCTGGACTACTGTCCACAATTGTTTGTCCAGTTCTAGAAAGAAAATGAGACTCTCCATTTGAAAAATTCATATCTAATACAGAGTGTTATGTGCTAGGCACTGTCAAGAGTACTTTGGAAATACGAATTCATTTAGTGCTTACCATATATCATCATTCCGGTTTTGCATGTAAAGAAACTGGATATAGAAATCTTGTTCAAGGTACCCTGGCCAGTGAAAAAGATTTGGGATTTTAATCCAGGTAGTCTAATTTAGTGCCCTTGTGATCCTTTTACCTCTTCAGCAGCCCCTAAGCATTTTCCCATGCTAGCTTTCTCTTGTTCAGAAACAGGGTTTACACTATCACAAAACTTCCACACACAAGAAGGTGCTGATAGTCAAGCCTGGATTTCCCCCTCTCTTGCTCCCCATCCCAACTAATATTCCTATTTCTGTATCTACTGTATCTACTGGAAAAGACCAGAATATAGTATGTTTACAATCCTACCTAGAAACAGAGGAAAAGAAGGCTAAAGACCACAACATTTCTCATTTGACATTGCTAACCATTTCTCCCTTCTTTCAGTTACTTTCAACCTGCTCTTCTGATATTCTGTGTACGTTGTGAACCACTCCAACCTGATCTGATTTGCTGGCTCATTCTTCTCCTCCAGCCAATATACATGGAATTTACTAGACGCAACTCTAAGCCAGTCTCTATGCAAATTTATTCTTCTTCCTTGGATACCCATATTGATACTTCCTTATTGATACCCATAGCATCAGTAACTGTCTACCCAACAAAGCCTCACATATCTTACAAATTAAATCCAATTCTTTGAGCAATTAATAAAGCAATTAATTGCAGATTAATAAAGGCAAAGCAGACAGTGCTTTTAAGTGTAGACAAAATAAGAAGAGAGAGTAAAAGAAGGTAAACTACCTGGGAATTGTCAGAAATCACTGGGAGGACTTCAAACCATCTCAGTCAAGGAATGGAGGTTAAGGACAGTTTTACTTAGATCCGACACTTTTTCTTTCTCTATATTACACCTACATTTCTCTACATTCCACCATGTGTTTTTTTCCTCCTGACTTTTTTCACTTAACACAATCCCCTCCAGTTCTATCCATGCTGTCACAAATGCCAAGAATTCATCTTTTTATAGCTGAATAATATTCCACTGTGCATTAACTATATTTTTACAAAGTTCTCAGGATATAAAGTTGTTGCAGCATTCTAATTTATTAATTTTATTGGGAAAGTGATTAACTCCTATTTATATGATCAAACTTTTTTTTCAGCTCAAACTTATTTTTCAATTAATCATTGTAATTAGGAGTGCAGGTACTAGACTTAAATATCCAGGGTAAGCTTCAAAGCTTCAGTTTAGTTCAGCTCTCCATACCTGGGTTTTTTCATGTTTAAAACAGTGATAAACATTGCAACTGTCTATACTGTTCTATGCAGCAGTAATGATGTGTTGCTGATACAAAGATATTTTTTCATATACTTGCAAAGAGTCTGATAAAAGTTAGCTGTTATTACAGCTGCATATTTGACTTTCAATTCTGTTCCAATTATTCTAGCTCCTTCCTCAGGAATGTCTATAATTCTTATTTATTTATTCAGAGGCATTTATACTTCTTTTTTTTTCTCCTACTTTAGTTTCGCTGCATGTAATGGAACAATATCTCAGGTGTATCCTCTAAATCACTGGTTTAATTTTCCATTATGTCTTCCTTGTTCTTTAATGACAATAATGTATACTTTAATTCTACTACTGTGTTTTTATTTTTACTGTTGTTCCTTATTTTACCCATCTCTTTCATCTCATCCACTGATATTTTCATCTCATTATTTTCTCTCCTAATATGACTTTCAATTACTCTTTTATGGAGGCTAGATACAATGTTTCCTACTAAGAATGCATAACTGTTTTCAAATTCCTTTCTGCTTTTCATATTAAATGATTTTCATAGTGCTTCGCTTTTATTATATTTTGATATGAAATTCTGCCATTATTTTAAGTGGTGTGTGTGTGAGTGTGATGTGTGTTTCATTAATAAACGAAGTTTTCTTCTTCCTGAAAAGAAGAATGGAGTTAGATATTCTGTTGCCAACAGGCAGACTGTGCTATTTGCCTGTGGATTCCCTTTTTGCCCTCTTGGGTGTGGGTCAAATCTCTGTTTTAGGCTTCCAGCTGAACAATGGACTACAACCTTCAGTGTCAAAAACACTTTTATTTCTAATACAGTATTTTTTCATCTCCTTTAGCTTGTACTTTAATAGTATGAATAGATGAAATACAAGAAATGCCAGATGATATATTGGTAACCGTATTTTTGGTAAACTTCTTTACATTGGATCATCCCCCTTCACTCGTTCATTTATTCATTCATGTAGACAGACTTTAAATAACTATGAATTGCATGTCTACACTAAGCACTGAGAATAAAGCAAAGCAGACTTGATAGCACTCCTCAAGATGCACACATAAATATATATGTATATATATCTGAACTCTATCTATGTCTCTCTACATATATACATATATAAAAGTGTGAATGCGTGAAAACTGAGGAATAAGGTGAAGATATATTTCCAAGCAGAAACAAATCCAATCTGGGTAGCGATCAAGGAAGTCTTCTCTGTGGAACTGACATTTAAATTGATAATTGAAGGGTGAATTGAAGCCATTCAAAGGAATGGGAGGAAGAGCATTCCAGATGGGGGAAACAGTGTATGTAAATACTACCCTGATGTGGGGCTGAAACAAGGCTGTGACTGGAGTACAAAATGCAAAGGGGAGTGTGAAATGCCAAATTCTAGAAAAGAAGCCAGGCACCAACACTGTTAGATGCTGCAGTCTTATTGAGGAGATTGATCTTTATTCTAAAAACAGTAGAATGACATCAGGATTTAAGCAGGGTACTGTTAAGCTAGAACTGGTCTTAGAGGAGTGCCCTCATCGGAGAGGACAAAATGAATTAGAGGACCAAGCATGGACATAGTAGAACCAGCTTACCAAAGTAGTTTGTGCATGGTGGACTGAATAAATTAGAAATATATGGAAACAAAAGTAATAGAACTTGGTGAAAGAATGAGGTAGGAGAAGAAAGAAAGGTAAAGATTCCCCTAGGTCTTATTTGTGCAATTTGACTGGATGATAGTATTCTCCATTAAGATAATTTTTATTTATTCCTTGAAGTTAAATAAATTATGTTCAAAAAAGGGAATAGTATTTATCAATTTAAGTAATGCTAGCTTGGAAAGATAGTCATATACATAAAGCACTAATTATAGTATGGTCTCATTTTTTGCTTAAAAATGAACACATACATGATATGTGTATGTATTTGTAGAGATAATACACAAATATCTTGTCTATTTAAATCTATATAGTTTTGGAGGGCTCAGAGGTGAAGCATCAAAGTGTTAATAGTAGTTGTTGGGAATGTGAGAGTTGAGGAATTGTGAGAATTGTTTTACTATTGTCTGTCATCCCCTTACATAGTTTTTCTCTATCCAGATTAGAGTCTCTATGTGTTTTTTTGATTTAACTCTATTCTTGACAATATGCTAAGCTAACCTGTAATTGCTTTATCATCTACACCTGATAAAATTTCAGCATGGTTGACTCTAACTAAAGAACTTATGGTTCAATGTCTACACCTGAATTGATAATAAGAGCTGGACAAATCACACTGTGGGTCACCTGGGAGCACTAGTGATGAAAAATCAACCTCATTAATACTGTACAACCATCTTACTTTTTCTAGCCATCAAATTTCCTAATTCACCTCCTATACAAACATTTCACAATTTTCTCTGGTGTCTTTAAATCTCTAACCACCTTGACCCCCACATTACGTTACTTTTCAAGCTTAGTAGTCAAAGGGAGTCCAATTCTATAAAGAAAGTCAAACCATTGGATGGAAAACCTATCATCTTAAACAAATCAAATCAATGTCAGCCTCCATCTAATACACTCTTCTTTCTAGTTCCACACATTACAATGGATATCCAATTCCTCTGATTTTTTTAAATTCATCATTTCACATATAATTTACTTAATTTCTTATTGAAATAACACTGCATTATAATATTATAACATTATGTGAGTTCCAGGTGTGCATCAATAAAAATCAACATATATATAATACTATATATAATACTATGAATACATTAAGTTCCCCTTAAAATCCAATTCTACCTTTGACTTATAAAGAAAAAAAAAAACATGTGATTACTTTTTATAATTCTGAAATTTGAAAAGCTGTTGTGATAGTCAAGTAACAATGTCAACAAGGCAGTTAAAATTCATAATTTGCTTTATTAATCTGCAATTCTTTGACCAATTCATTCCCTTCATCAGCATCTACAGACCCAACTGTCATAACAGAACATGGGCTCACAGACTCTATTCCCATCCATGCAGATAGAGACTTGGGAAGGGCCTTAAGAGGCCACTGCAGAGCAGACATATGTTGTTGTTGTTAGTTGTTGGGCACCTTGCTGGCTCCTTTTCCTTTCCCTGTTTCCCTATCTTGTTCCTCACTCCCAACCCTTGTCTTATAGAAACTAGTCTAATCAGCCTCCTTTGTCACAAGTACATGCCCTTAGAGTTTCACCTCTTTTCTTCTCTAGCTGTTTATCAATGTTCTGCTTAAAAAAAAAAAAAAGAAAGAAAAAGAAAGGGAAAACATAAAGCATGTTCTCCCTCAAAATTATTCTGTGAATTTTTTCCAGCCAATAATAAGAATAAAGATTTCAAAATTCCTTACTACATAGACGTCCAGCTGACCCCAGCCCTCTCTTTGGCCACTGAATACCCAAAGACAGCACAGTGTACAGTCTGATAACTTTTATTTAAAGAATATGCTCCATGTTAATTTTAAAAAGAAGTTTGCATTTCATAAATGAAAAGAATAAAGATTTAATTCCTAGGCATACAAGGAAATCAGAAAATATGCAACTTGAAAACTGTTTTTGAAAAATATGACAAGAATCTATAGGAAGTTCAACAAAATTAAGAGCCTACAATTGAAAGCATAGAAGATCTACCAAAACATAGTCTTGGCATCTCATTTTTTGCCTAGACAACAAATTCTGTCTCTATAGACAATTAGCCATGCGACCATGGCAAGCTCATTGCCTTGTGCCTCTGTTTACTCGTCTATGAAATGACATATTAGCACTCACTTCATAGGGCTGTTTTGAGGGTTAGTTGAGTCATTATTCTAATGTATTTAGTATTCTTGGTACCTAGGAATCACTAATAGCTATTTGGTAATTATAATAAGGAATGTAATAAGGGAAAACCCAGGTTGTGGATATTTTGAGGTATTTTGCTAAGTAAAGCAGACTACAAAAAGACAAATATTCTATGAGTCCATTTTTATGCAGTACTTAGAGTAGTCAAAATCACAGAATCAGAAAGTAAAGTGCTGGTTCAGGGGTTGGGAAGAGGGGGAAATAGGGAACTATTATTACGGGTATGAGTTTCTGTTTTACAGGATGAAAAGAGCTCTGGAGGTGGAGGAGGGTGATGGTTGCATAATGCTATGATTGCACTTAACACCACTAAACTGTACACTTAAAATGGTTTAGATGCTTGGCTAGTTAGCTCCGTTGGTTAGGGGATGGTGCTAAAAATGGTAAAGATGATAAATTTTATATGTATTTTACAATTAAAAATTGTTTTAAAAGTTACAGTTTTTTTTAATGTCATATTGCTATATGATGCCTTATTAAGGTAAATCTGAAATTCTCAAATAAATGGGTAGTTTTCTTGGAAAATATGTACCTTTTCACATTGATTGGGAGAGAACTAATCGGCAAATTATCCTTAAAGCTTACAACTTATTTGAAGAATATTATTTTCAAACTTTGGAAAGGTAGACAACTCTCTTGTTGTCCAAGAGTACAGAAAAAGATGAGAAATACTTAGCAAGAAAATTAACTGAATATTACTAAAATTTTGAAAAAGCAGACAGTGGGTAGACAACCTGGTTTTTAATATTTATTATAAATCTACAGTGACTAAGACTATATGGTATTGGTTTTAAGATAGATAAGGTCACAGAAACAAGCCGACCACCTATTTAGGGACAACTGATTTTGGATAGAGGACTAAAGATGGTGATGGTTTGTTCTATATATGATGCTGGAACAACTGGATATCTATATGCAAAAAAAAAAAAAAAAAAAGGAAACCTCCCATTGATACTTTGCACAATCTACAAATAGACCATAGCAGCCAGGCGTCTCACGTACTGCCTCGCTGGCAGCGGCGAGACCACCTGCCGAGATCACGCGTGGCTTGGTCTCACGCGGTGTCACTCCTGAGTTGTCGCGAGAGATGCTCGCCCAATAGACTGCGTCCTTTCAGACACTTTGAGGAAAGTTTTGAATACTGGACCTCGCAGAATTTGCTAAAAAGCAGCCGTGCTGGTACAAACTGGACAAGAATTGGAACCCTTGGCTGAGAGGTATAGTGTGATGAGCCAGCAGTTAATTGAAAGCGTCACTGACTGTGTAGGCTTTGTATTTCAGAAGTTTGGAAAGGTGGCGGCTGAGGCTGCGACTGCTGTGGGAGGTGGATTCTTTGCCCCCTCAGTTTGCAAATCGTGTGGGGTGTCAGAGAGTACAAAAGGACTTGAAGAAAGCCAAGGGACAACAGGAAATGTATGAAAGCAACCTGACAGATACGACGTTCAAAAGCAAAACAGAGGGCGTAGTGTCATTTGTGAAGAATTTTCTAGTCACTGATGGATTTTTTGGAGGTTTTCTGCTCTGCGTGGCAGGGAACCGAAGGAGGACACATTTATTTCTATTATTCCTGGGTTTTTGTTTGTTTGTTTGTGTTCCCTGCCAGCTGCCAGTTTACTCCATCATAGGATAACTTTTTTCCTTCTTCTCTCTGTGGCATATTGAATGACTTATGTAGATAGTGATTCATACAAGTTCATATTACCGCTCCTGTGAGCTTGAAGGTGACTGAAGAGACAAGTAGACATTAACTTTTCTGTCATCTCACTCCCTGCTCTACTAATCTATAGATCAACAAGAATATTCCTTACCTTCTACATAAGATAATTACCAGAACATGTTGCAAGATAACCAACTATGGAAGATGAGTAGATCTTGAAAGATTGCCCCACTATTGATTTAGAAAAGCAATAATGAGTACATAGATTTTATGTGTTGCACAGAAAGGAATGAATATATCTAGTTGAGGAAAGCAGGAGAATACCTTTAGAGACTTTCAGTTTCAGTGCCTCCATGTAAAGAGCTTAGAAGTCATCACTCCTTTCCTTAAAATAAGAAAAGCTGGGTTAACAGAATATTAAGGACTTTCCTTGGGCCCATCAGAGAACTGAAGTTTCAGGATAAATTGCCATCCCTGGATCTGGAGAGAGAGGTTCATGATAAGTGCCCCAGCTGAGATCTGCTTAACTGCAACAGAAACCAGTGGAGCTATAAACTGGTAGGAATACATAAACAGTACTTTTAATGTCTTTTAGTAGTTGAAGGCTGAGTGTGAACTAATGTGAGAGTTAGAAACTCCTGAAGCTTGAAGTCTTAGGAGAAGCCCCTACAGTTTTTAAGTTTTCATTTATAATTTCCACCAGGTTCTCATAGGATTTCGCTCTTCAAAATCTTTTCTCATGGCTCTGTCAGTTATCTTTGGCCAAGATATCATATAACTCCAGGGCTTTTGTCTTCTTAGTCCTGAGATTCCTTGACCTGAGGGTTCCATAGTCACCTCTGTGCTGGGATAATCCTATATAGTCACTTTATGAAGTCTTTAGAGTGTTTCCAAAAATCACTGTTGCTCTCTCTAGCATTCCCTGTTGCTGTCCTAAGGAATCCCTCTTAAAGAGATTTGGTTTACTCTCCAAATTAATTCATGCCCCCAGGACCATTCTGCATTTTCTTTTTTTTAAAAAAAGATCTATTTATACATATAAGAATTGCCTGCAATTTCTTTTACTTTATAATATTTTAGTTTTCTTTGGTTACTGTGGTAGAAACAAGAGAAGTCTAAGCAGTGACTTGTGTGGAGTTCCAAAGGAGCTTTGGAATAGTTCTGTTGTTGATTGGTAGACAAACAATCTCGAAGTTTAAATAGGGCCTTCCTAATTCCTGAGCATATGCAACCCAAATCTAAATATAATTTTGAAGAAGTGTTTAGAGCAAATGCCAAACTGAGTAAGGTTAAATGCCACCAAGCCCAATAGACTGGTACTCACAATTGAAATTAAATTGTCAAACCATAAAGATTTTTATTTTTTAGATCTAAAACGGTGAACTGATATTTATGTTTCTTAGGACACCCTTCTTAAGATTAAACAACGTTGTTTACTAGATGATGGGAAAATCAGTGTTGCTACTGTGGTATTGGGATGGCTTTTCTGGCATTAGTAGGTAGTTGTCAAGGTCTCAAAAAAGAATATGAGGTCAGCTGTTAATACCCTTGATGAAAACATTATGACTTGTCAAAAGGACTTCTGGATCACTCCTTCCATGTCATCTGATAACTACCCCATTTCCCAATATCTGCTTCTGGGGGGGAAATTAGTTATTTTGGTGATGGGAGGGTTCTGTCTTTGGAGAATGCTGTAGAAAATGTTTATTTTTGTGAAAATATATCCTTTTAAATCAAGCTTGAATTATCTCATGCCAGTGAATATTATAAAGCCAGTAAAATTTCCTAAAGAGACAATGAGAGTGTAGACTCCATTTTTCCTACATTTCATTGAGACTTGAGGACATCTGTGGTTACTGTAGAAAGTGTCCTGTCAGTGCTAATAGAGGGCATTTCCTACTTCTCCAAAGACAGGCCTATTCCCTAGGCAGTGGCTTCTTCACTACAGGGTCCTTTGTTCTTCAGCAAGTAAATATACAGAGCATTTTCCTGGAACAAGGTGATACTTAGAGTTACAGGGTGCATACATATCCTGGGATCATCAATCCTCCCTGATGGAGGGTATAATCTAGCAAATAATAAATGAAATATTTAGGTGTGCCTATAACCTAGAGGCCTTACAAAACAGACATACTGTGTTGAAATTAAGACTGTAGAAATGGGATATCAGTAATGGTAGACTAACAACAGAAGCTGAATAAACCTTAATAGGTAACCAAAAGTAGTTTTATATCTGGCCATTAATCCTACATGCCAGCCCTCCAATGTGCACAGGTGAGAATTTTTAGCATCTTTGGGCACTTTCTCAATGAGAATCATCACTAATTCATCTTTCCTACCCACCCTGACCCACTTTCACCTAATATCTTATAGTTGGGTTACCATCTTTTTGTCTTTGGTCTAATTCTCTATTTTGGTGATCTACCGGTAAGCTGAGATCCTTTAGGATGATGCTCTAGTGTGTTCCTAAAATTTCCTATCTTGTCCTTGTATTTCAGCTACTTGTCACAAGGCCTAAATGTCACAAGGCTGCCACCTCAACTAACATTGTCTAGCATAGGACGTCCCAGATACCAAGTTCCTGCCTGTCTGGACATCTTTCCTCCCATATTTTCCTGCTCCTAATAATTGACTAGAACTTGACTAATAGTCTGTGGTCTGATGTCTCTCTGATTGCTGTCACCATGGTAAGGGTTCACCTTATCACCTGGACTTGAAATTTTCCTGCATTGACTAGCCAGTTCTTCCTGGGGTGGAATATTGGGGGTGAGGAGGGGGGTGCCATATCAGGAAGTTCTGAAAATGTAGTGATCAAATAACAACCAGAAAAGTCATTTGGACAGTTGAGAATTCAGGACACTCCAAAGTAGTAGAAGGCAAAATGAGGTTGGAAGTGAATATTGAGCTATCTGACAACACACCAAGGGCAGCTGAAAGTGTAGATACCTCTGCCCTCAATTATCATGTTCCATTATTCTACATATAAGGTAGTATGCTAGGTCTTTGCATACTGTCTCTTAGGATTAAAGTTTGTGATTTAGTTTCCAGGGCAAAATCCAGTCTGTTAAAATGAGGTAGAAGCAATGGAGTTATGTAAGAAACTGGTGAGTTAAACAGGATAAGTATGTAGCAGTAAGTGTTGTATTTCTTGTTGATAGAAAATAAATCTAGAAGCCAAATACAAGACAGTTTAGCCAATGGAGAAACTGTCATCAGTAGGCAAAATGGAGTTATTGTAGGAGTATGGAGGAGTAGAGTAGCAGGATTAAGATCCCAGCTCCTGTACTTCCACCTCTGTTGTCTTACCAGCTGTGCAGTATTGCCCGTAATATTTAACCTGACTTCTTACATATACAAGACAGATATGTTTAAGTATTTATTGAGATAAAGCAAATGAAATGATTAAAGCAATGTCTGGTACTTAGTGAGTACTCATTAAGAGGTAACAATTGTCCTTCCAATTTATGCCAAATGAAATAAGTCAGCCACAGGAAGGTATATTTCATAATTCCAATTACATCAGGGATTTAAAATAGTCAAATTCATAGAAGCAGAAGATGGCATGGATTTACTAATTAGTGGATGCAAAGTCTCAGTTTAGTGGGTGAACAAACCTCTAGAGGTCCGCTGTACACCAGTGTGCTGTAGACAACAGTAGTGTGTGTGCTCCTAAACATTTTTAAAAAGAGTGACTTTCTATTTAGAGGAGACATATGAAGGGGGGACATGTAGAGACACTTGGAAGAAGTAGTTGTAGTTGAAGAGACGCTTGGGTGAGAGACATGTGGGGAGGCTGTTCCTGGTTCTTGGCAGAGACAGTGGCAGCCATTATGCTGATGTGGTATATTTCTGAATTTTGAGTCTCTCCTTCATGGAAGACACCTTCTGCCTCAGCTCCCTGGGACTTCCCTAACCTCTTTCTTGTGGTTGTTTGCCAGGAGGTATCTTAGATTTGTGCCAAGCATTTGGTCTCAGTGACCCTGCTTTGTGTGGGGCCTGTTTGGCTGGGCATTTGCCCATGAGGAGATAGGTAATTCTGGAAATTTCATTAGGAAACTTACTTGAAATCCTTTCTTCTCTCTCTCCCTATGTGCACCAAACTAGCAAAAATCTTACACACACACATACACACACTCACATGACACAAAAGAGAAAAGGGTAAATTGTATGTTAAGTGTTCTTACCATAATAGAAAAAAAAGAAAAATACCAGGAAAAATAGAGGTAACAGTTGTCATTAATGGAACCATTAATTTAGGTGGAACTGAGGACCTTAAATGAGAGAATGGAGGCAAGATCACAATTTCCACAAAGAAAGGGAGCGCCAAGGGTGTGTTTCTAAGTAGAAAGGCAGTTCCATCTCCTAGTTCACATTTAAATGAGGCTCTGGCTCCCATGAGTTTCCTGGGGAATTCACCTCTTGGCAGCAGAAGATGGCCTAGAGCAGAAAAACTGAGGTGCTGGCCCAGGAACAATGCCCCCCCACCCCCCCACCATAATCTGATGCCTAGGTCCTAAGCAGGGCACAGGTTTCTAATATGAATTTGAAAGTTAGAAAAAGCTTTGCAGGTGAGATAAGAATGATTTGTAATTAGCACATTCCCTATTTAGCAGCATTATTTGCATACAAAGTGGCTTTTATAATTGCTTGGGATTCATTTGTTGACCTTTCTTCTTCAGCAGGCTAAACACTTTCCTTGTTGATACAATAATTTTCTCTATAAACTCTTCCTTTAGCTCTTGCTTGAGGAAGCAGCAAATCAAACTATGAAAGTTCTCAAATATCTTAGAGGGACAGATGAATAAATGAGTTTTGGCATTTTGTGTTGAAACTGACAGACCTCAAGAGGCACAGGTTTCCAAATACTGCTTAGTCTCCAGGAGTAGGTATTAAAAATATAATTTCCCTGCCCCTATTGTAGGCTGGATGAAACAGAACCTCTGGGTAAATTGAAGAGTCTGCATTTTCAACAGTTGTCCCAGGTTATTAGTGTAAACTGTCAGGCTTGGAACTCAGCATTTCAGGTCATTCCCTTTGGAATTTCTACCACTGAAACACTGACCAAATTGGTCAACTGATTTAACTCTTGATTCCAGATAGAGCTAGATCATGGCAGTGTCATAAAAATCCCTAGGTCAGTGTCTTCTCACTGCCTCGAGTACAGTGTGAACCAGTGATCTGCTTACCAATGGCCTGGCAAGGAGGAAGTCCGCCTGCCAAGTCTAGCTTGTAAAAAGCATCTACCCAGTCACACAATGTCAGGATGTCATTTAATTCACAACCAAGAACAACTGTTTTGTTATTCAAGTTTGACAGATGGAAAAACCAACACTTAGACGTGGTAAATAATTTGCTGAGGCCTCGTAGCTAAAACTGTAAGTTCAGGATGGCTAGGTAGGTTCGTTTTCTTCTGCTCTTTGAGGCCTTTTTTAGACGGGAAATGCATCCTATTTCCCTTGCCCCAATTAGGGCTTTTGGGCTTTCACTGACATGGTACAGGTGGAGAGAATACCCTCCTGAACTTAGGGGCTTGTAATTGGATGTGGAGACAGGAGGGCTGCTCCTGTGTTTCCCCAACTCACCTGAGTCTTCCTCCGCTTGGCTCATCTCTCTCTAATACACATTCTGTAGCTTTTTCCTGTTGGATCCCAGTCCTTCACCTAGTAGACTGCGTTCCTTGATGGCAGGAGCTGAGTGACCTGTTTAGAGTCGTGTTCATCATAGTTCCTCTCTGTTAGCCCACCTCCGGTACCCGACCCATGGAGTATGCAGTAAAAACATGTGTGAGAGAGTAAAAAAGTGGAAGCATATGAATGAAGGAGTTTCAGGTAGACCTGAGACAGAGAAACATGATCACACTTAAGGCATCTCCTGATCTCCCAGCCTTTTCAGGGCCTCTGGAGAATAAGAACACCCAGGAGGAAAGTCTGCAAATGCATACATTCGCTTCTGTAATTACTTTAGAATATCCTGGGTAGTGGGGCAATTCCTAAGTCATATCCCAAAAGACAGTGTATATATTTTAAGCACTCAATGAAATGACATATTTTTGTCCTCATGCCCATGTCTTAGGAATGTCATCTGGGGTCCTCCGTTGTCTTCCTGGAATCTGATCCTTTAGGGTACAACTCTAGAGCTTTCCTCAAATACGTTTGATCTTCCTTCTCAAAAGGGATAATCTAGTATCTTGTCTGCACTGGTGGCGTGAAGCTTGGGCTCTTCGAGCATACGTGCAGAATCTACCCACCCACTGGTAATTTCAGTAGTGATTAAAAGAAACCAGATAAAAACAAGATGAAAACCCCCGAGTGAATCTGGAAATCATATATTGCCTCTGGGGAGACTGGGGATTTTTATGATGGACAAGGGGAGATCTAAAGGAGTTAGGACAGCTGCCTTAATGAATTTCACCAAGAAGAAAGAAGAACCCCAAAGGAGAAATTATGATCTCTGTGTATAAATAAAACTTGCCTATTGAGGCTTACCAATTTGTTGAAAATTCCATATAAGATGACTGTGTTTTTTTTTTTTTTTTTCCGTCTCAGCTTTCATCTTTTTATCATCAAATCTCTTTTCCTGCAGGAAGCAGTGGACAACTTGTCCTAATTCTAAAATTATTTTTTCACTTTCAATTAGTAAAATGTAGTAGTTTTTTTTCTTTTTAAAAATTTATTTTTGTATACCAAAGATGTGTTGTCAGATGTATTTAAGATATATTTTCAGTTTCATTAAACTGCCTGTACTGAGATTATAATTTCCTACATTTGAAAGTATGTATACACCCATGAAAGTATAATAACAATCAAGTTAGTGAATATATTCATTAATCCCCAAGATTTTCTGGTGCTCCCTTGTAATCTCTGCTATAACTACGTCTGCTGTTAATTTGTTCCCAGGCAGTCAGTGATCTGTCACTATGCATTAATTTGCTTTCCAAGTATTTTTTTATAAATGGAATTATACAATGTATACTGTTCATTAATATATATATATATATTTCCTTTTTTCAAAGGACCTCAGAAATCAAGTTGAATATAGCCAGTGACTATAGATTCTACTTCTGATTTGTATTCTTTTTCTGTCTAGCTCCTTTCATTAAATGTATATGTTGCAGTGTGTATCAAAAGTTCATTCCTTTTTGTGGCTGTTTAGCTACATCACTTGTTGATAGACATATAAGTTGTTTCAGTTATTGGCGATGACAAATAAAGCTGCTGTGAGCATCCATTTACAAATCTTTGTGTAAGCACAGGATTTTATTTCCATTTGGGTGAATACTTAAGATTAGAAGGATTGGCTCATATAGTAGATGTTGCTGATTTTTCTAGGAAATAGTAATTTTTTTTAATAGTAATCTCTTTCTGAAAGTGGTTATGTGTTTTTATATCTCTATAGGAGAATATGTAATTTTTAGTTCCTCTACATCTTTGTCAACACTTGGTCATTCTTTTAAATTTTAATTTTCTGATAGGTATAGAGTGGTATCTCGATGTGATTTTTATTTTCATTTCCCTAATGAACTTTTATATGTGCTTATTGTTTTAATCTTTTTTGATCAGATGTCTGTTGACATTTTTAAAATATATTTTTATTAGGTTGCTTGTTTTCTTATTACATTTTGATAGTTCTTCATATATTCATACATCCAATTGCCCTTTCTCAGATATATCATTTGTTAATATTTTCTCTGTGCTTTATCTTTTTGTACTGCTAACAGTGTCCTATGGAGAGCAGCATTCTTAGTTTTGAGAAAGTCCATTTTATCAGTTTCTTTTTTTAGGATCATGTGTTTCGTGTCATAGCTAAGAAACATATAACTTTTCTCCAGTTTTCTTCTAGCTATTTTATTATTTTAGAATTTATATTTAGTCTGTGAGCCATTTTGAGTTAACATTTGCATATGGTATAAAAATATTATCCAAGTTTACATGAATACATGTACATATCTAATTGTTCTAGCACCCTTCATAGGAAAATAAGTTGTCCATCTATGTAGACTCTATATTCATTGATATATTTTCCTGTATTTATGCCATAGCACAGTGTTTTAATTACTGTGACTTTATGTCTTAAACTCAGGTAGGATTTGCCACCTGTGTTCTTTTTCAAAATTGTTTTGGTTCTTCTAGGTTCTCAGTATTTTTATAAGAATTTTAGAATCAGGACCTCCCTTGTGGTGTAAGGGGTTGAGCGCCACACTGTGTAGCTTCTGCAGCCACTGCAGCATGAGTTTGATCCCCGGCCAGGGAGGGGAGCCACATGGCGCAGCAGACCTCTCCTGCCTCGTCTGCTTGTTCTGCTTCCCCCTCTGTCTCTGGGAATCCTCTCACCCCACCCTGCCTCTGGCCTGTACCCCAGCTCTTGTATGCTTAAATAAATAAATCTTAAAAAAAAAAAGAATTTTAGAATCAGCTTGTCAATTCTACAAAACTGCCTGCTGACATTTTGATTGGAATTTCATTGAATCTAGAGATGAAGTTAAGAAAATTGACATGTTTGTAATATTGTCTTCTACCCCATGGACACATTTATTTAGGTCTCCTTTAATTTTTTAAGTAATATTTTATAGTTTTCAATGTTCAGATTTTGCACATATTTGGTCAAATTCCCCCTCAATATTTAATAATTTTGATGTTATTTTGAGCAATGCATTTTAAGTTTCAATTTGAAGTTGCAGTTCTCTTTCTATTGAGACAGAGGAGGGGAATAAATGGTGACAAACTTTTGAGGGGGAAGACCTCTGTGGCCTCTCTGAAAGTCCTGAAAGGAAGTGGTTAGCTGAAACCTTTCATAATGAGTAGAGACTTGGGCCTTAGCCACAATCCAAAACAGCAGGAAAAGCTCCAAAATCTACTGGGTACAGAGAAAGAGGATCTTATCAAATATCCCAATGAACTCCTTACTGATTAGGAGGTCATTGAGACGGTTGAAGCAGATATTGAATGATAGGGGAATAAGAAATTCTTATCTAGAATGTGAGAAAAGTAGTTTTTTATATCAGAGTCGTAAGTTCAATATGGTTGTTCATATCCAACTTTAAATAGATTAAAATAGGATGGCATAGGATAGGATAAGATAGGCTCTATAAATGTCAGTTTTGCACCACAGATAGTAGCTAGAATTTCCTGAATTTTTTTTTTGTTTCTTCTCACCCATTCATATGCATGTACTGTTTTGCATTGTAAAATGTATTCTTATTGTTGAAGAGTTTTGAAACTCCTGAGCTAAAGTATTTTCATTCTGTGAAGCTATGGTTATCTGAATTGGCAGGAGACATTGCAGTAAGCTAAGGTATACAGCTGTTGCTGACAGTCCTTTAGCTCTTCCTCAAAGTCAAAATGAGCTTTGAGCTTTCCAATCTTAGGGTGATTTTGCATTAGTTCTTAAAACAGTCCACTACCTTTGCAGAACAATGGAGAAGCATAATTATAGACAATCTGAGGTTGTTCTGTGCCCAAACTCACTCCACCAACTCTGAGTTTGAAAGAAGCCTGATCCAGAGAAGTTCTCTCAATAGAGGAGTCTGAGCCATGACTTGCCGCTAAGCAATCAAATAACACGTACTTAATTCTCCAGTGCCTTGTAAGTTGTCAACACTGTTCTCAATATTTCAGCCCCTGAAACAAGGGGCTGCTCTCAAGGGACCCTCCCATTTACTTGGCAAACAGAACTAACATCCCTGAAATAACTCACAAGCCAAGACAACATATAAATAAGAGCTAAGCTGAATATAACATTAGTACAAAAGGAGTTCAGAGGCAATAGGGAAGGAATAAGCACACAGGGAAGCCTTCTCATGGGTAGATTTGGACTAATCTTGAAGAATGGGCTTCATGGAAAAGGTGGAGGGACAGTCTAGAGTCAGAAGGTGGTTCATGAATTTGGATGTGTCACATATGCTTTATCCTCAGTCATGAAAACACTCCAGAAAAAAAATAAAACAACCGATTATGTGCTCCAACTTATACCACAAAGGGAAAGTTTTCATTATTGCTAAATGCATGAGCACATATTAGATTATATGATTACCTTTTTCATTCAATTATTCTACCTCTAAAACCAGTGGCATGCAACAATAACCTGGTTTTCTGAGGAGCTGCATGATAACGACATGATCTTTCACTTACTCTCAAATTATATCCAATTTGGAGAAAAAGTATGACACAACAAGAGACTATGGATAGAAGCCAGTAATAATCTAGCAGGTTCCATAAACAAGGAAAAACATCAGGGTCATAAAGAAGTCTGAGTGAGGACTGATATAATGGGGGAGACAAGTTGGAAGAGCCCTGGAAGAGGTTGGTATTCCCGTTTTGTTAGGATTGTGGGCCCTTTCAGGCCAACCCTTCTCAGCAGTGACTCAGCTGTATTGGTTTCAGAGGCAGCCTTGGGCACTCACAACCTGCTGATAGGTTTATAATGAAAATGCTGACGCAATGCTAAGTTGCACTGAGACTGTTGAGCAGCACTACAGAATTGAGTGCGTCATTCCCCTCTAAACAATGCATCTCATTCATTGCTTGAAGTGTGACCATTCATGTTGAAAATGAAATTCTGCTGAGTGATCTGCTTGGGGAAATTATTCAGAGCTACTCATTTACAGATCTTGCTATCCTTTGTGGTCCTCAATTAAGTCTCACAAGAACCTCTCCAGGGTAAATTGGTGCCAATCTAGACACTGAGAGTAGAGGAAGAAGTGACAAAATTCCAAAGCTTGTATGAACTTACAAAAGCCATTTAAGGGACCAATCAATTGAACTAGCTTTGATTATAACTAGAACACCTAGAATATCAAAGTATAGGAAAGAATCATAGACTTGAAATTAGGAAGCCTTGGTGCTAGCCCTATAGCTACCTGGTTGCTTTTGGGTAATTCGAAGATCTATGCATTCATTATTGGACATGAAAAGAATAACCTAGACTAAACTTTTTTTTTTTTTTTTTTGGTGAAAATAGAAAAAACATAAGACATACAGAGAAAAATCTAGTAATACCTAGGTACCATCACTTCTAACATATAGGTATAAATATTTTGCAATATTTCTGTTGTCTCTTTTAATACACAAATAGTATATTGTAGAAAAAGGGAGTCTTCTTGAGCCCTCTTGTTCAATATGCAACCACTTGTTGCATATGACTTACAGGAGTTTAATTCTTTCATGTTGTTTAAAACAATTCTGTGTAGTTGATTGCATATATATATTATATATTTATAGATAGGTAGATAGATAGGTAGATAGATAGCTAGATAGCTAGATAGCTAGATAGCTAGCTAGCTAGCTAGCTAGATAGATAGATATAGGGATTTCAAGTTTCATGAAGTAGGCCTCAGTGCAGTATACCAAGTATTATTCTGAAACTTGTTTCCCACATATGTTTGGATTTTCTTCTTGCATCTATCTTATGCATATTCTCTTTATGTTTCTTTCCCTCCACTTCTTTCCCCCTCTTCATTAGCAGTTTTTATTGGATTGATAGAATTTTCCTTCTTTTGTTCTTTCCCTCTTTTACTGGTTTGTAAGTTATACATTTTAGTTCTGTTCTTTTGTCGGTTGTCCTCACATTTTCAGTATATGTATTTCATTACTAATCTTCAAAAATAGTATATAGGAAGAAATTTAATTTACATTCTACGCCTTAGATTTCATCACAACCAATGTTCATGCTATTGCTGTCTAGAATTTTAATTCCCACATCTTTTAACACAAAAGAAGTATATTTTCTTTATTATTTACAGTAAACATCTGTGTTCTTTTATCATCACTACATCCAATTTCTTTGCTCACCTTCTTTCTTGAATCTCACTTCTGAATTTATTTTTCTTTTTGATGAGTTATGTCCTTTAATAGTTCTTGCAGTGAGGATCTGATAGTAATAACTTCATCCTTAAGTATCTGAAGATATCTTCATTTTACATTTACCCTGGAAGGCGTAACATTCTACATTCACAATTATTTTCCCACAGCACTTTAAACAGTTCTTTTATTAATGAAAAAATGAACTGTCAACCAGATTACTGTTCATTCTAGGTAATTTGTCTCCTCTAGTGGGTTTTACAATCTTTTATCCATTGCAATGTCTGTGTATTTTTAATTTTCTTACTGTGTACACACTCGGTGTCTCTAATCTGAAGAATATTGTCTCTCTAATTCTGAAAAATTTCAGCCATTACCTAACTTTTTTAGAACTCAGGAAGCCTGATTTTAGCAGCTGATCTCTATACACAATACCGAGACCTTTAATAATCTGGGAACCAGATTCATATGAGGATCTTGATGTGATTGATAGGCTATGGGACAGGACTATGTTTCTAGAACTCACCCAAGCAGACGGAAAGGTGGGGATTTCAATCACTATGAAGGGAAACTCTGGGCCCTATTTGCAGCCCATGTATTTCCTTCTGAATGCCCCAGCTGAACAATCCATGCATAGTTAGCCCATCCATTTGATGACCATAGGACTTTTGTTTATCTATCATTTGTTTTCCTTTTTAGTTCTTGTATTTTTTTGTTGTTTCTTCTTTTTTATTTAGGTAACATTGGTTTACATTATTGCATATGATTTAAGGGAACATGCTCATACCTCTTTAGTTCTATGTTACCACAGCACACCTACCATGAAGGTACCCATTGTTTTCCTCCATAGACCATTTCATATTTTTTTCATAGTGTTTGGTACAATTACATATTTATTTTAAATAGACAGATTTGTTTAGAGTTTGGAGAATATACATCAACTTTCCTCTCATGAAGTATCCTTCATTTATTCAGATAGTGAAACTGAAAAGTGAGACAACTTGTGGAAACCACAAATAATTATTGTCAGTATATAGATTATAAAGCATTTCTTCTCTGCCTAAAACACATTGTAGATTTTCTTTTTGTCTCAAGATTTTCGATGTTCAGAATGGAGAAGGTATACCTAGGTATACCTTGGCCTTCTGAATTCATTATTGGAAGAATTGAGATAGCAAATAAATGTGAATGTATTTTGAAAACAAATGTTTAATCTCTTATTGGCATCACTATTTTAAAAGTTTTATTGTGATAGCAATCGTAAATGATGTCAATATTTACTTTCATTGCTAAGAAATTACTTAGAATTTTTCTACTCTAGGATCTGCTTTTTTCATATAGCATGTCTACTCTCAACATCATTTTTGGTATTAAATAGAAGAACTCTTGGATGGAAAGTGATCTACTAGGCTAAACTCACAGAGACCAAGGAACAAATTTTATTTTCATATATTCAGCAAGTGCTTGTTAAATGTCCATGTGCTCGTCTACTTAAATTTTGCCTTAGATGTAGTAAGTAAATTCCTTTTTTAGAGAAATATAGTTTTTATTTTAGATACTTTTAGATTTATAAAAAAACTGGCAAAGAGAGATTTCTCATATACCCTTCACCCATTTCCCCCTATTATCACTATCATTTGTCAGTATGATATTCTTGTCACAATTAATGAACCTATGTTGATAACATTGTTACACTTTATTTAGATTTCCTTAGTTTTTATACTTGTTTCTTCTAAGATCTCATACTACATTTAGTCACCCTGTTTCTTTTGACTTTTCTTTCCTGACACATAGTCAGACTTTTCATTATTGATGACCTTGGTAGTTTGGAGGATTTCTGGTTAAGTATTTCATAGAATGTCCCCAGTTGGGATTTGTTTGATGCTTGCCTCAAGATCAGAGTGGGTTCTGACTTTTTGAGGAAGACCACAGAGGTAAATTGCCACTCTCATTACTTCATATCAAGGACGCATGCTATTAAAATGATGTCAGAGCTTATACTTATAAAACTTATCAGCTGGGTACTCTTTTTTCTTGTCTATACCATATACCTCTTTGGAAGTCAGTATGAGCAGCACATATCTAAATAATGGAGAATCATGGTCCTCTTTCTTGAGGGTTGATTAAAGCTATTTTTAACTGTTTTGCATGGGAGATATGTCTATTCTCCTATTTATTTGTTTACTTATTTATGCTTTGTTTATTATTTTAAGCTGAAGAAATTTGATAAATAGCTGAAGAAATTTGATAAATATTTATCAAATTAGGTAGCCCCCCTTGCTACCTAATAACTTCCATTAATTTACACCATCTATTTCCTAGTCACTGTCTCAGTTTTCTGCCCTATTCCAAATCTCTTTGTCTTGTCATTTCCTTAAAATTTATCATATTTTAAAATTTGTATTATTTTATCATATATTTTTTAAAGATTTATTTATTTATGATTACAAGAGCTGGGGTACAGCCAGAGTCACGGGAGGAGAGGACCCACCAGACACAGAGTGGGGAGCAGAACAGGCAAATGGACTGAAGTACACTGCTGAGGGGAGCAATGGGTGAAGCAGGAGAGGTCTGCTGCACCATGTGGGTCCCCTCCCTGTCCGGGGATCGAACTTGCAGTGCTGTGCTGTGGATGCTTCATAGTGTGGCGCTCAACCCACTGTACCACCAGGGAGGACCAAATTTACCATATTTTGATAAAAAATGTATATAGAATTTTGTGACTAATTACTTCTTTGTGTCTTCATTTTGAAGACTCCATTTTACATAAAATACTAAATATAATTTGTTTGCTTTTCTCCCATTAATATGTCTTATGTCAGTTTAATTCTTAAACCCAGCTACTGAATATAAGACAGTCAGAGGAAATTTTTCTCCCTTGCATTCATTCATAGATACTTATTTTATTTTGATAGTATAGTTATTTTCTTGTTCAAATTTCCCAGCTTTGGCCATTGGGAGCTCATGCCTCTTTTGACATTTTCTCTCTTTCTCCATTTTATTCATTTTTTGGTCATGCAAGATTCTTGAGGCTTACCTGATATGTATCTTAGCCTATGCTTAGAATCATCAATTTCCTTTTAGTAAGAAAATTATTGACTAAAAGAAAATGTTGCATTGAATTAGTATGATTAAATATTTTCTTTACTCATTTCTATTTATAAAATATTTTATTCTTGTTCCGTCAGCCTTATAAGAAGGCTGAGAGTAGAGTAAATAACCTCATAAAATGATTAAATTTCTTTGAAAGGGATAACTTTCAAAATGTGAATATGTAATTCCTGGAATAAATAAGGGAATTTCGTGAAGAAGAGAGAGAACTTCACCTTCAATTGCCATTGAGACTCTACATCTATTATAAATAAGTGTCTAATACTGAATTATCTAACAGAAATGTCTTTAAATTCAAGAGCTAATTAACTTGGAAATATACTTCATTTTAAGAAATAGGATCCCTTTTCTTTAATAAAAACCAAAGGCAATACAACAGCAGTTATTAATAAGCTATTGCTGATGTTTTAAACAAAGAACCTAAAATGTTTATTATTGCAGTGTATCTTTTTATGTTACCAGACTCCAAAGCCTAGTTTTATTTGTAAGGTTCCCCAACAGAGTGGTTGCTATAGATATAGCAAAAGCCCAAAGGACGGCATGCTGAGCCTTTGTAAAAACAGTTCCATTTCCAAAAGCAAGGGGTAGATATTGAGGCTTAAAGGGAGTTGATCCTTAGGATAAAGCAATAGCTAATGTAAGGTTTTCAGAATAAAATCTAAGATTTCAGGGAAATCTGGGGACCAATTATGTAATGTTCAAAGGAAACAGTGGATACAAGTGAGACTTCATTTTTTACTCAGTGCTTAAGGCAAATGTGTGCAAATCATTCTGCTGAATGTTGGCAGTAAAAGATTGTTTTTGTTTCTTTTGTGATAATGATAATGAAAGAGGAGAATAAAATGAGGACAATGAAGCTGGATTTCTGGGTTCCTGAATTTTAAATTCTACATAACCACTGTGATGGAACTTGACTTCAGCCTAGTCCTCTCTCACACAGAAAGGAACCAGATCCTATGGGAAAGATTTCTCTTGAACTTTTCTGTGAACCTGCCTCTCCCATTTGAATTTCATGGTAAAGTGTGCTCATGTACCAACCTTCAAGAAGGCCAATTTGTTTCTCAAATGGAGTTTTCCATCCTGGGAAGGCCAGGTGTATGTAAGTTTTCCCTACTTATCTCCCATCAGCTCAAAGACAAAAAATGTCTTATGAATATAAGATTTGTAAAAATTTAACCTCTCAGTAATGTGTAAAGAAAAAAAAAGGAGGAAACAATGTGGCAGAGGAGAGGCCAAGCAGAACCAGAGTCTCGCAGAAAAAGTGATCTTCCAGTAGTTCTTGCTGGGGCCCCTGAGATGGGTTGCTGGGCTACCTAATAAGAACCAAATTCTCCAATGGGAAACAACTTGATCCTCACGTATCACTTGACTATTGAAGGAGAACAAGATGCTAATGAGAGCAGTCCAAGGGGAAGCACTTCTAAAGCAAATCTCCTAGAATGACGTGCCCACTTTAGTCCTCAGTTGCTAATAAAGAGTGGGGAAGTACTGAGTGAGCCAAGATAGCAAACCCCTGGACACTCATATGTCTTCCATATTGGCTTTGACAACCTGAAAGGGGACCTAAACTCCAACTCAGACGTGTCTCTTTGGTGATATTGACTACACTTCTTAAAACCATCATTTGGAGCCGCAGAAGAACTGCAGGGTAAGGCATAGCTCTCTCTCTGACTTTGTACCCTCTTGCTAACATTCAGAAGTCCTGTTTACCTGCATGTGGGGGACGTGATTGACTTCTAAGCTTTTTATTTTCCTTTCCTCTCATAAAAGTAAAAATTAACACCATAGATATGTGAATGTATATACACACACTAGTACATTTGTGTAAATATACTATGCAAACATATAATCATTTTTCTATTATTAAAACATTTGAGGTGTTTGTTAGTCAATAACACAGAAAATGTGAAAGCCTTTCAAGAACAGGATTCTATTTTTGATGGCATGGGTGATAAAGCAGTTATTTCATATAGCGTATCTTCCAATTAGTTTACTTTCAACCCACCTCTTTGCTTCAATTCTAACCCCAATTTAGATTATAGTACTAAAAAGACCATCACAAAGTATAGTTTTGTACAAGGAGATGATCTAATTATTCAGCCTTGCTGTACTAACCTAATAAATTATGCAGTTTTGCCCACAGTATTTCACCTGAGAGAATGAGTGTGTCAAAAACTATAGCGCATGAATTCTCCAGCTAGGCTTGTGTAGATGCCAGAGGAGTGAGTGTTTAGTGATACAGTCTGAGAGTTGGTTTTACAGAGCTTGAAGAGTGAATGTTAATAATTCATATTTTTTCCAACTGGGGTTACCAATATGCATTATCCTGAAGGGGCTTGTATGCACACAGAATATAGTATACGTGATAATTGTTGTATATTTAACAATGTTCAAACAAAGGGCATGCCATCACCTAATTTTTTGCATGTCATTCCAGAGAAGTAATAAAAAGTTAAAGGGAATTCCTCAAGAATACACATGAGTTTATTTGGGACAGATGAGTATCAGCCTCTTGAGATTTCTGTCAGTAGAACAAGAGGGCATAAGGCTCTAAATCTGAGCATGAGGGGAAGTTCCAAAATCTGTTCCAGCTATTGGGGTTCCCTAAATGGCTGTTAAATGTAAACCTTCTGGTCTACCTGACAGTTTGTTCATTTTCACCAGGGTGTCAGTATAGAATGGATGTTGGCTCCCTATTGACTGGAACTTTCCGACTGATCTGGTGGAGACTCAAGGCTTGATGACCTCTGAGTACATTGTGTGGTGGTGTGTGTAGATTCTTGATAGGTATTGCTTTAAAAGAAATGATGGTGAAAATGTATTCTTATTTTGTCTTATCACTAACTCTCGAAAGTAAAGCAGATATTGTAAATTTATCATGGCTAAAAGGTAGAATGCTACTTAGCACTAGCAATAAAATATAGTTAACAAATCATCACTTTATATTCAAGTTTACTGGCTGATGTCAAGGGAAATTTTATCGAACATATAAGCCATGATTTAATTACAGTGAGGCAAATTCACTTAATATATGTTCATGAATTAAAAGTAACTTTCTAATTTTTATGCTTCTATTAAAGTTTTAAAATGTTTAAAAAGCCTTCTCAGGTAAGGTACATAATAAGTTGCTTGCCAGAAACCTTCTGTCTTATGCTCTTATCTATATAAATTTTATAAAATAAGAAAATGTTATGGTATGAGCAAGAGTGGGAGGTCAGACGTGGTTTGCTGAGAGAGGAGATACCTGTGCTAGGTAGTGCTTTATAACTTTGCTCAGAATACCTAGATAGGAAATGTAGGTATTGAGGTGTGACATGATGCGCACCGTGACATGGAGCTAGGTGATAACTGGGCTTCTGAGCATGGAAACCACATTGTGTTCAGATCCTTTCCTCAGGCATCATAGTATTCCAGCATCCTCACAGCAGCAGGGTTCTGGACCTTCCCCTTGCAGGGGCAACTGTGAAGCAGGAAGAGGGCCAGAGACCCTCTTCTGTTCATCCATTGGTGGATGATAGTCTCAAATAACAGATTTAGGTTCCATGTATGTAAATATAACTTATATGAACTTTGAGTCAGTGAAAGTAAAGGACAGGTTGGAATTTTCTGTATCAACTACCTCACAATAGATCTTTAACCACTTTATGCAATAAGTTATAAAGCATTTTATTTTAGTCAACTCTAAATTATCTGAGACAGCAGAAAGAATTAGATATAAGCATTTGCTTAACAGAGTAATAAAAGGAGGACCACTGGGGGCTAAACAAAGAAGTATAGAAGAGGGAAGCCTTTTTTTTTTTTTTTAATTTGGTGCTTATGAACCCTTGATGGAAAAAAAAAATTTTTTTAAATCTTTTTTGATTTTCAAATGTGAGGATCCTATTGAAAATAGAATATGTCAGAGAGCAAGACCTTACAGAATAGCACCCGTTCTGGAATCCATTAATTCTTTTATTCAACCAATGTAGAGTGAGTCCTTCACCTATATCAATTCCTAGAATCTTAACAAAAGAATCTGCTTCAGACTACCCCCACTCCAGAGCAAGAAGACAGGAACATGGGTGATAAGGGGACTTCTGGCAGGAGGAGAGGGTAGAGCGAAGAGTAATGGTTCAGACTATGTGTTATAACTTGTAGTTTTCTTTAAGCAGAAGGATCTCCACTAGAATGTGACTTGGAAGGGTTATTTGGAGAAGATGGGGGACTTGGAGGCACAGAAAGCCTATGGATAGAGGTGCAAAGTGTGTTGTTTTATCTGCATTCGTGACACAATAGTCCTGCAAAACAGAATTGATCTTTATATTGAAATTTAGAAGATATTTTTTCTAGTAGACTAGATGACGAGATGGAGTTCTGATATTTCTCACACAATATTCCATGTAGCTCTTATTTACCTTAAGTTGGCCACTGGAGGACATACTTTCCTGAGATGGTACCAATATAAGGGTGTTCTATTAAGCAAGCTCTAACAATGACCCTTCAGGAACATTAGTACACACACATACAGACACCAAGGCTTGCCTTAAAGTTCAATGCGTTGCAAAGAATTTTATTGTATTTCATTCGAGCTTGAATTATTCTATGATTATACTTTATAGGTCTTTATTGTTTAAATTGTCTATGGAAATTTGCTTATTATTTCCTAGGGTGGATATTACTTGCCCAGACTGTGTGTGTTTTAAGGAAGGTGGAAATAGTACATTTTAAAGACGAAAATCATCTGAGCAGTTGAGCACCACAAGCAGCTGCCGTGCAGGTGCTGGTTTGGGGAATTCTGTTGTTTCAGGTATCCTGAAGGAGGGTTGCACATATATTGAGCTAAGTACACCCAGAGGATGTTAAGTTGATTCATTATCAGACCAATGATCTGCAAGCTGTGAATATGTAAGAAACCAGAGTCTGTTAGCTTTTTAACCCATTGTAGAACTAAAGGTGTCTGTGGACTCTGAGAGTGTTCTGGTTCAGTTAGTCAATAATTCCCATCATATTATAGAAAATGTAACACACCTATGGGTTGTGGAATGCCTGGGAAACATTCCTTAGTAATGAAGCATCCTGCATAGTACAGTATGTATTAACTTTATAATTTGTTCTGGGACCTACTTGGTAAATAACACATAGTTAGGTACATTTTACCTACTGGAGTCCATCCGTATGCTCTGCAGAAAATGGTTAAACTTTACAGATATTTCAGGCAGGAAAGAAGTAACATATAGTCACTGGTCAAATATCCAGATAGCATTTTCTGATGTGAACATTTCTAGACTCTTATTGGAGGAAAAGAAAAATGGAAGAGGTGGAGGCATAAAGGAGATAAGATGAGATGAAAGGAGAGAGGGAGAAAGGAAAGGAGAAAGGATGGAGAAAGAGAAAAAGAGAGGTGTTGAAAGTTTACAATTGGAACCAGCATCTAAAATGAGAGATTAGTTATAATACTTAATTGGGCTACTAACAACATTTGGGGCAGGAATCACCAAACAATTTATTTTGTTAATTTGATTTTGCTGAATGTAAATATGAACAGGTAGAACAGGAATATGGAGCAACCATATAGACAAAAGAATCACATTTAATGACAGAAATTGTTCTAGGACAATTGGAAACACCTCTACTATTGTCTTTAAAAAAAAAAAACAACCATATATGTCTAGAATATTCCTTAAAAATTAACATTTCCAATGCAAATTAAAACCACAATGCAGTACCACCTTACACCAGTAAAAATGATGTTGATGAGGATGTGTAGAAAAAGTAACTCTACTACGCTGCTGGTGGGAATACAAGTTAATCCAACCATTATGGAAGGCTGTATGGAGGTTCCTCAGTCTACTAGGGATGGAACTACCATATGATCCGGCAATCCGACCCCTAGGGATCTACCCAAAGGACACAAAAACACCAATCCAAAAGGGTACCTGTACCCCCATGTTTGTTGCAGCACTATTTGTAATTGGTAAGACCTGAAAACAACCCAAATGCCCCCAAATAGATGACTGGATCAAGAAGATGTGGTACATTTACACAATGGAATACTATTCAGCAATCAAAAATGACAAACTAGGGCAATTTATAGAAACATGACAGAGCTAGAAGGAATTATACTCAATGAAAAGTCAGAAAGCAAGAGAAAAATATTGGATGACTTCACTTTTAGAAGGAATGTGAAAGAACAACAACTACAACAAAAAAGAAAAAAGAAAACAACAAAAAAAAAGAAAACAAAAAAAAAAGAAGAGAGAAAGCTCAAGGAAATGGGCAATTACAACCAAAAACAAGCAAGCAAACAAACTCACCAATATCAAAAGGTTAAAGATCGACCAAAGGGAACATGGTGGGGGCAGAGGGAGGGGAGGGCAAAGACGGGGATGAGGGCATAAAGAACACAAGGGACTGAAATGAAGGTGCACAGGTGAAATGGTGGTGGGAACTCCCTGGGAACTACAAATGATGTCAAATACAATTAAATAAATCTAATAAAAAAAAAGAATGAACATTTTCAGAAACCTTTATAATTTACAAGGAATCTTCACAACAATTGCCAGTTAATTTCCACAGTAAACTGGAGTTTGAATAGTAGACTTCATATTTTACAGTTGAGGGAACTGTTATCCAGGGAGGTTAAGTGCTTTTTCCCAAGGTCACTCAGGAGTCAGCCATAAAACCATATCTTTTAACTATAGTTGCCATTCTATCTCAGCTCTGTGCCTTTCTATCCATTGATTTCTCTGCAAACAGTTATGTCTATGATAAGATAGAGATGTAACTATCTGGAGGGCTGGGTACACACTTGACATAAGTCCATGGATACCTAAAACTATTCTCACAACCAGCACATAAACTTGAGTGTGAATGTCTTAAATATCAATGAACATTTTTTAAAAGACAGGCTTAAAATATATATTGCTTTACCCCCCACCTCAATCCAATTCTTTTAAGCGTTCAAACTTATGTTACCATAATTAAAGTTTAAAAATTAAATGGCTTGAGGTGGTGAGTCCTGGCTCATCAAGTGTGATCCTTTAGTAGATATTCCTTTTTGGAGACCTAAGATGAGCTGTGAGGTGTGCGGGTGGACAAATGCAATTGCTATAACACGCCTAATATAAGACACAGGTCCAGGTGCTAAGAAACACATCGGTACACATGGAAGGATGAATGCAAAGATTGTGTGGGGAGCATGGGGTAAGAAAGAATGTGCCTTTTGGGGGGATCAGAGAGTGAACCAACTGAAAAAACTGAAGTGTGTGTCTTATAGAATGGTAAAGAAAGAATCTGGAAAGAGAAAGATTGAAACACTGGACTGAGAAGTTGGATTTTATACTGAGAACAATGGAGTGTCATGATGGGTGATAGAGTGGAAAGGGCATAGTGAAAGTGTATTTAGGGAAGGCAAGTTATTAAGAATATAGAGAATCATTCCGACAGGAAGATTTGGGGATTGGAGAGACCTGTTAAAAGATAATGGCAGTATGCTAAGATGAGATGGTATGTGCATAAGATTACGAATAAAAGTTAAATATTATCATTATTTATGCTATTATTATTAATAAGAAGCATTCCTAGCAATTTTTCTGAATTGCTGTAAGATGCATTACCCAGTATGGATTTTGAGGTCTGTTAGAGCCTATGGAAATTAACAGGTGTTTAAAACTCCATAATTAAAATGGACAAAATCAATTTATAAAAATTAACAGATTTTGAGAGACTTTCATATGTAGAGTGTACATTTTAAATTCTGAAAGGATGGTAGAAAAGGCTGCATTTCCTTTTAACCCAAATAAGCATCTTTCAATATTTGTGGAAATGCCTTGAATCAAGAATTATTTTGGACTGGAGGATAGGAAACCTTGATTCTAGTTCACGTACAGACTAAAGGTATGACCTTGGATATCTGTGGACTTTGATTTCCTCATTCATCTTGTTATCCTAGTTTGGAGGTTAAGAAGATAAGAGGAGAAAGTAAGGAAAGAATTGAGACAGTTACTCACTCAGTGACAGAAAAGTTGATGGCATGTCCTCTTACCAAGGCAATAACTAATTAGTGACCATCACCCATAGAACTCCTGATTCAATTTGCTGCCATATTCTAGTAGCTCAGGAGATATCTACTGGAAACAAAATTAAACTTTGAGCTCTCGTACTTTTGTATATCACATGATTATGTAGTGAGAAATTTATCAAAATGGTTGAAAAACAGAACCCCAGTAGAATCAGATGTCTTCCTTCTCACAACTGTGTATCTCAACCCCCTCACCACCAAATATCTATCTCCACATGTAGCCTCTAAGTTACTATTGTTTTCTGCATATGACAGTCTCCCAACCTGTATACAGATTAAAATATAACTTTCATTTAGCCCTTAGTTTGAGTTTTATACCACCGATTACCTATGTGACTTTAGGTCAAATTTTAAAATTATCTGAGGCTCATGTTTCTTATTTTTTAACTTAATACACATTTTTTCCTGAAGTGATATGATTTACAACACTATGTGTGATTCAGAGGCATGGAATCACACTTATCCAGATGTTTGCTACTGCATCAAACCTATCATCAAGCACCTAGAGTCCTCCTCCATAGTCCATTGGGCTCCCTTCACTCTTTGCTCTCTACACTTCCCCTCTGGTAGCCTCAGTTATTTCTTATATTAGTAATATGGTATCAACTTTATGGGACTGTATTGAGTATAAAGGTGTATACGGCATGGAGAACAGTGCTTTGCATATAGTAAGTGCTCAATAAATGTCGATCATTATAATTATTATATTATCAGTTCAACTTCTGATGCTCCTCAACACAAAGAAACAAAGACTAAAGCCTAATACATCAAAGACCTACATAAAGAAATTTACTAAATGGAATTTTACTTTTAAAGGTAACAGAATACTTTTCTTCTCCCCCATCTGCCCTGTACTTGAGGTATGGCTTCTTTTAGATATTGTTAATTAGAGGTCAGAAACACTAAGAGAAATCCATTTTATTTTTTCTGTAAAAGGAACTTCCATGTCTTCTACCGGGTTTCAAAATGTCAAAGTTAACCTATATCGTGCAGCCAAGTAATTCATTAGTATACAACACAACCAACATATTTTCCAAGTTCCTAAATACCACTTGATGAAATGCTTCCTGCCTTTATCCTCCTCTTCAATCCCACATTCTCTGCTGGGGGTTCATTTTTCAACACTGAAACTTGTCCTCCTTTTTCATTTTACTTTTTCTTTCCTCTTTGATCAGCTCTCTCTCTTCTGCTTACTTTTCTTTTTTCTAGTATAGTCATCATAGGCACCATTGTTGATTTTTACTCAGCACTTACTACTTGTCATACGCTGTGCTAAATATTCATTATACACTATATTCTTGAATTTGACTTACAAAAAATGCAATTTACAGAACAATACCCTTTCTGGACAGAAAAAAAAATAAAGTAAAATAAGTAGAAAACTGGTGCCCAAAGGCTAGAAAGTCTTCAATGACTAGGGTTCATTGTGGAGTGGTTTGAGGGTTGCGCAAAGATCCCAGTGGAAATGACTTCTACAGCATTGGCAACATAAATAGAACTCATATTGTTACCTTAATGCTAATGTATATTGTGGCAAACAGTGAATTCAGTTTTATATAGAAGTGGATTTGATATGCACACTTTAAAATATACTTAATATTCTTATCAATGACTCCTAGTTTAAGTGAATCATATATTGGAATTCATTCTAGTGTACATGCTTTTGACTAGGTCTTTCAATAATTATCTTAGAGTGAGATGGGGAAAAGTGGAATGCAGTATTTAACTACACACACACATATATGACAGTCCAATATATGTCAAACTTTTTCATATGTTATTTTATTTTTTAAAAATGGACGTACCAGTAGTATTTGTGCAAATATACCACAAACCCCTAGAGTTAATTGGCACATTGCCAAGACACTATTGTAAGCCTGTGTTACAGGAAGCATGACTGTACTATGGTTTTGAAGATTGTATTAAGGTTTTTAGGCTTAGCAGAACTAGATTTTAAAGCCTTATAATTTCCCAGATATGTGATCTCCTTAATCTGTATGAAGTTCGTAAGATTTCCTCTTAGGTAAACATGGGGGTAATAATAGCCTCTTTCATAGCTATTGTGAAAGCATGTGAAAAGGCCATGGTACATATTCAACAAAAGCTAGTCCTTCTTCTAACTTGATTTCCATTCATTGAATAAAGGCCCACAATATACATACCTGCATAAAGCCATATCTATATAAACTAATATATATGTATATATCTCTCTATATGGATGTCTGTACATACATGTCTCTATGTAATCATGCTCAATCATGCATTGCCCCAGGTATACCTTCAATGTAAGCCCAAACCTAAGGAAGTATGAAATACTAAAATATGCTCACTTTAATGCATATGGTACTCCATATATAGGGCCTAGACTGTAGAGATATGAAAGTTAATCCTGTCCCTCCTCTCTGCCTTGTGAACAGTATCTATGATTGCCACAGATGGAGCCTAATGCCATCTTGTGAAGAATCCCACTTTCTTCCCCATAGCACCTCCTTGTGTTGATTCCAGCTATTACCCCAATTAACCAATTCATGGAATGACTCTATTATCTTAAGAAACAGACAGTATTAGCACTTTTCTTCCTGAGTGTTTCTGGAGTACGTGGCACTGAAATATCTCCATCTCTTCTTACAGACAAGGAACGATTTGAAGCACCTCAATCCACTGAGCCAACAGGACATGAATGACTGTAAGTACATGACTCATTTCTAAGTCCATGTCTCCAGGATCTAGAAAAAAAACTATATCCTGCAATGAGTATTTCTTGCATTTGTTAAATTTAGGAATACTTTCAATACACATATTTCTTTCTTTATAACGAGGAGAACTTTGGCCCACAAAAAGTGGTGCAAGTCAATTGTTTAAAAGAAATGAGATAGTTTGGCCTTTCTTTGACTGTAAGGGAAGTCAAGTTTTCACTCCTACATGTTGATTAACCCATGGAATTCAATCCTTATTTTTTTTAGCTAGTGGGATTAATACACTAAAAAGATTAATAACAGTAGAGAAAAAAGCAGGCCATGGAAACTGTGTCTATGTATTCACTTCATATTGCACATTCTTTAACCAATTCCAGATTTTTAGGGAGAATGAGAAACATGGTAGTGGAGAGGTAAAGATTAAATGCACTAGTTCAATTCTTACTGCTTGGTTAAGTAAACAAAATAACTAATAAATGTTATTAAAAATCATTAATATTTTTATCAGTATTCATAGATCAGTTGAATTTATCATCCTTTTATCCAAAAATAACAACAAAGCATATACATTTGGGAGAGAAGAATATCTACCTGTTGTTCCCTCCTATTTCCCCCTTATCCAAGATCTCTGTCCAGGACCTGGGACATTTGCATTGGTCTGATTGAAATTTTTTTTAACTGCTTCACATTAGTTAGACCAAAGCTAGTAGTGTGTATATTACCTACACATTGAATAAAATGTTAGTGCCTCCAGGATAATAGAAAACATGTAAGTAGAAAAAAGGAAAGCAAAAGTGACAGAGGAAGACAAGATCCTATTCATTACTGGCCCAACTTTCTACTATTATGTTAATAAACCAAATCTTGTGGATGAAGACAGGAATTCAGAGCAGAGGTAAGTTTATTGTTTTATCTAACTCTATGTGTGCATAAGTTAGAGTTATATGAATTATTTAATGTGACTCATATTGGGAGAACATAACTCATTTGAAAGGGTTGCATTTATTTTGGCAAAGGTTGAACGCCCAAGCTTGCCTTCCAGCTCCTTTGTTTAAGAGGCAAGTGACGCTCATTTGAGGTATCTTGTGAGAAATCAGCATCTCAGTCTCACCACTGGGGAGAAAGAGGAAATTGGAATCACTGTTTTTCTTATGCTTGAAGTTATTTATTTGCAAAAAGGTTCTTAATCAACTGAAGACATCTGTTTTTCCATGATGGCCTCTCAATTCTCTTGCCTTTTTTGTAATGTTACACTTTCTATCTAATATTTCTTGCTTGTTTAGAGATCATTGTGTCTACATTGGTATTTATCGATAATTTTATGTAGCATAATCCATCACCATGTTGTATGTTGGGACACAGAGAAGCACATTACTTCGTCTTTCGCTTGGTGCTCAGACAGCTCTCGTATTGATTTCTTGGCTTGCATCTTCGTTAGATGATGATTTGCACTTTTCATGTATTGTGTTTATCCAGATTATGTTTCAGATGTGTCTACAACCTATCATAGTTAACAACAAACATTTATTGAACACTTATGGGCTTTGGATCAAACTGCAGGCTAGGTACTGAGGCAAATAGGAGGAATTTAATGTAATCCCTTTCCTGGAGGATTTTATTATCTATTGGACCATGTTTGTTTGTTTGTTTTAAAAAGGATACTTAACAGTTGATGCCCAGCAGTGCTGTAGGCAATAAATGCTCTTGGAATTCGTAAAAGGGAATGATTGCTGAAGTCTGGATTGGTCAGGGAAAGCTTTATGAAATTCAACTAGTTTCTTAAAGATTGAGAAGAACCTTTTTATAGGATACTGAATCTGGTGGGTTTCTAAATACCATTGTTCTAAGTTAAAAAAAAAAGTAATGACTATTATTGAACTAAAATGACCTTATTAATTATTTATGAGCTTAAGATGGAGAATCAATATTCACCTGCTTTCTGCAGTGCCTTTTGCAGAATTTTATTGCTAATAGGCCCACATACCTTATGCCACACACCAAGGAAAAACAGTCAGTTACTCATTAACACTAGTCTGGCATGGTTGTCGACTTTTAATATTGTCTTTTGAGTTGTCTAAGTTTTGCCTTAATTTATCCACACTGAAAGTTTCGGTCAGGAAAAAATATGTATATATAGTCAGTGAATTCTTAAAGTGAATATTAAGGTAGGAGCATAGGAAAGATAAGGAAAGTGACTTCCTTGTGAATGTTACCTCATCTCCAGGAGAATGTATTTAACCCCGAAGAGCATACTGGCTTCCCCAGGGAAATATCCATTTATGAGAAGTTCCAGGGTTTTTTCTCTATAAAGGAGAGATGTTCAAACATTTTTGAAGATTGAAAACTTTGCTTATTACTTTTGTGGAACTTTATGGTCCAGATAGCTATTTACCTCAGTTTATTGGCAGAAAGCTTGGCAGGGAGACTCTCTGTGGCTAGCAGTATTAATATTCTAAGGACTACACCCAGTGACTTTCCTATTACCAGGTCTTTTCCCAAAACTCTCGGTATGATTTTCTATGTTATTTTTTAATCTCTCTGGTGTATAATTTATTTGGCTCTGATGGAATGAGAGGTAGAGAAGAAATAAAACCTATATTTTCTTCCTTTCGTTTCTTCATACAGCATTTTTCAGGGCATCTATATATTTAGGGGCACCTTGTGTACAGAGCGTGAAACATCCCACAGCTCTCCAAGAGACTGTAATCTATTTGTTGTATTAAACATGTGAAGGAAATGAACATATACATGTCTGGTCAATGGTCAAAAAATAAAATAACTTTATTTTCTATACTGTGCTTCTCAGTCCTACCAGTAGTGTTAGGGTGGATTTAAATTTTCCAATTATGGGAAATTCAATTGCTTTCACTTTAGAGTAGTTTCTTAGGTGTGATTTTGTCTAATTGGAACAAATATTTAGTGAATTTGAAGTATAAATGCTTTATCGATGGTATTTCGGTGTCCCTTCCCCAGATGGTTGAATGTATGAAGGCAGAGCTGGTCTGCTCTCAAGGGATAACGCAGCTTCCCTGCATGCTAAGCTCCCTGCTATCCCTCAGTTGGAATGATCTGGCTCCTCCACACTTTTTGCTGATATCCGCCTATTATAGCTAATCTAACTATTTTCTTTTTTGCGGGTATTGTGTTGTTGCACAGACCATTCAGATATATAATCAAATATGTCCATGTTTCAGAGGCTCCTGCATTTTTCATTCTTCTCATCTCAACCAGTGTTGCAAGGTCTTCGTACCTCTGTGCCCACTCCTATTTCCCCCTGTTGGGTTATTTGATAACTTAAAGGAAACTTGCATGATGCAATGCATATATAAAGAAGAATCAAAGCTACTCTTGCCCTCCCTCTCTCCTCCCTCTCTTCTTCCCTCTCTGAGAATCCATGTAGTGGTCACCTAAGGTCGCTAATTGGTAACAAAGACATGACATGAAATTTGTCATTTTTATATGTGCAGTTTGGTGGCTTCAAGCGCGTTCACATTGTTGTGCAGAGATTACCACTATCCACCTCCAGAGGCTTCATCTTCCTAAATTGAAAGTATATTCTCATTAGCCAACAGCTTCCTCACTCCCCTTTCCTAGCCCTTCACCACCACTTTATTTTCTGCCTCTATGAATTCGACTACCTGGTACCTGACAGAAGTGGAATCACGCAGCAGACGTGTCCTTTCGTGTCTCGCTTATTTCACCTTTCAAGGTCCATGCATATTGTAGCATGTGTCAGAATTCATTCCTTGTTAAGGTTGAATAATATTTCTTTGTACGTATAGGTCACTTTTGGCTTATCCATCACCTCAAGTTTCTGTTGAAGATAAAATGCTCAGTACTTTCCAGGGGGCATTTATATACATATCTGGCTATCTTTTAGGTGATTCAATTTTCTTTATTTTATGAAATATTTTACTTTTTGACTCAAGGGCTTAAATATGGTCCTTCCTATTTTGAACATGCCATATGGTACCACTAGAAATAATACCTCCTTTCAGTCAGTTAATACAATATATAAGGGCAAATAGAGTAGTAACTTGGCTCTTTAAAAGAAAAATAAAAAATGTTTTTATTATAGATCTTGATGCTTTCTTTTTCCCGTAAGTGACTGAAGTGGCTAGTGATGTTCCCCACATTGGAACCCTGTATGATGCTCACATGAGAAGGACACGAGGAGCCAGATAGATTTGTGAGTGTTGCTTCCATCGCATCCCTTGTAGGTTTTCATGGTATGCAACCATTTTAAAATTCCGAGAAAGTCTTGCTACTTTAAAAAAAAAATGGAAAAGAAAAAATTCTTATTCATTATTTTTTTTCATTAAAAATTCAATAATTTTTCATTATTATTTTCCAAGCACATCTGAACTCAGGGTTGTTTTGAAGGTGTAATTTTGGTAATACTTTGAACTATTTGAGAGTAAAACTAGGTGAAAGTTTAAAGAAGATAACAAAGGGACAACACCTGAAAAGTTAGAAAAGTGAGTTTTCTCAGAATTTTGGAACTAAATAGTCTGTGGCACACAGACAAAAAAATTTTCCTCTATTCTCACATAACATGGATAATGGTACTCTGATTTCATAGAGAATTTGATATTTATTTTAAAAATCTTTTAGCTATACTAAAGAAAGTTATCTTGTGTTCACAAAAAGACATTGAAGCATAGATGTAGTAAACAGTTTCTACGTTTTTTGTCTGTCTTTTGAAACCATAGCAGTGGAGTTAAATACATTTGTTTATATAAATTAATAAACAAATTTATCTAAACAAAAAGGCTGTTTCAATTCAATTTTTCCTGTACTCTTTTGATTTGTGAAACAAGAAATAAATGAAGGCAGGCAAGTTCTCTGTTAGAAGCATGTTCACACAAAGAACTGAGTTATAGCCAGGCCTTCCCCAAGTAGAACCTCGTGAGGAAGAACAGAAGGTAAAGGGTGGAAGGACATTATCAAAGCCCTGGACAAAATACTCAGGGGACTATGTTAGACTTACTGAAAAAGAATGCGTTTGAAAAGTGCCAAGAGAGCTGAAAAAAAAAAAGGACGAGGTTTCTCTTTATATGCCTCTGAGCACCTCCAGTACCAATTACTGAAGATGTTTTATAACTTACTAAACATCTCATTGTTTGTTTTTTAACCTCTGTTTTCTAAATTTTTCCTGCGCAAATACATAGCTTACTTTTAAGTAAACCTTGAGGTTATTGAGAGACAGAGAATCAGGAAAATACATTCAAACTATATTAAGCCCTGCAATGGAATGGAGTGAGCCAGCAGCAGTATGTAAGAACCGCAGGAGGGAAAGACAACCAACATACAAAATTAGGTGTAAATAGACCATGGAAAATGTAAAGGTTTGTGAGAGTCATCCCTGAGGCTTACACTTGTAGAAGGCTAAGTCTTTGAATATAAGTTCAACAGTAAATGTTATGTAGGAAGCTAATTTACTGTGGCCAGACAACTTTATTTCCTGACCACTAGTAAGCATGCAGTGATAATTGGTGAATGAGTGGCAGTCTAACTTAGAACTCAGATAATATTCCTAGATGCAAAGAAGAAGAATGATACTGATCTTTACCAGGTAGTCATTCATAATAGAGCTAGGAAATACCCATTTCTAGTAGTAATCAAGTAGCTTATTTGGAGGTTGGAAGAATGCCCCAAGAAGGAAGTGTCATTCAGTTACGTTTAAAACAAGTCATCTGATCTTAGTTGAGTAACTAAGATAAACCCACCTTCACTGGATTTATCTTAAGAAGAGAAGAATTTGCCTGAAGTAATTGCAAATTAGAAAGAATATCTTTTTGGCAATAAGAGTTAACTAGACAATTATTACTCACAGACAGAATGTCATTTTTCTCATTGTTTAGTCCCAGGTTTCTGGATTCTCTTAAGGGAAAAGTCCTTTAGTAAACTGAATATTTCAAACAGCTATTCATTCATTAAGCTGAGGCAGGGGTTTAAACTTATCTGAATTCATAAATAGGTCCATAGGTAAGTAAGGCTGTCTATTTCCCTATTGTCATAGGCCGTGAGCATGAAGGAGAGGGTATGAAGCTGTTTGGGATTCAGATACCACTACATCTGATAGAGATATTTGACAGTCTCTGCTCTGCCTTTTGAGTAGAAATATTTAAAGAAACTGATCTTGAACAAATTTGCACAAGAAAAGGAAATGTTGAGGTCTTTATAAATTTACTAGGGTCACCATAACAACCTACTATAGACTGGGTGGCTTCAGTAACCCAAATTATATTCTCGATGTTCTGAAGGCTAGAAATAATGATCAAGGTGCTGGCAGGTTTGGCTTCTGAGGCCTCTTGCCCTGGCTGGCAGATGGTCACTCCTCTCCGTGTCCTCACATGGTCTTTGTTCTGTGCTTGCCAATCCCTACTGTCTCCGAGTGAGTACAGATTTCTTCTTCCGGTTGCATTGTATTAGAATCCTCCACATAATCAAATATAGTCACATTGGGAATTACTGGGTATTAGAAATATCAACATATGAATTCCGGGAGGTAGCACAATTCAGGCCCATCATAGGGCTATCCAGTCATCAGGTTGAGAACTAGACTGGGGAAATGAGAGATCAAACATGGTAAAGATTCTCTTCCTCTAAATGTTGTCTTTGCGCTTTTACTTCACTTTGCTTTGTCTTTCCAGAATGGCTTCTCCAGGAGGAACAAGCCATGGCTTCTAACACTTCGGGATTCATATATTTAGTGCAAAGTTAGAGAGACAAAGAGGTGTCTTCCTCTCACTTTGAGCATGGAACATCTTGGAGAAAGACTCTGATTGGCCTGTCTTGCATCAGATGATCATTTGTGGATCAATCCGTGTGGTCATAGGAATAGGGTACTTTTTATTTATTTATTTATTTATTTGAATTTTTTTTATGCTATTTTTCCCCTTTATATATATTTGACATCAATTGTAACCCCCATGCATTCCCCATCACCATATCACCAGTGCACCATCACCTCAGTCCCCCATGCTCCCATCTTCCCTCTATCCTCCCCCACCCCCCTCCTTACCAAGTGTCCCCAATTTGCCCTTTTCATTTTTGGTTTTTGTGTCTTTATTGTTATTATTATTGTTGTTCAGGAATAGGGTACTTTTTAAAGATTAATCACAGCAGCCAGGGAGTCAGGGTCTTATAAAAATGGTAGCTCTTATGTGGAACATATTTCAGGAGTGAGTGGGATGGGGAAGAGGAGGAGTTCTCCCAAAAAAACTTAACCACAAGGAGTGTAAAACTCAAACAGGCAACCCAATGTGTCTTTTGGAGGTCAAACACAGACAGTCAAGTCAGGAGGAAAATTTCTATACAGAATAGTAAGAATGCTAAATATTGATCTACTCTAACTTTCAGCAGGAAAAATACAAGGAGAGCTAGAGTACTTGGTGGCAACACCCAGGAGAGTCTTGGGCAGGAGGTGGGTTGGTGAAGATTTCACATAGGCGATGACCTTATAAATACATCCTAAGGAGGAGAAAGCCAGGTGACGTGAGGCATGGGAAGGTGTGGAAAGGCTTACGCGGAAACTTTAAGAAAGACTCTATTTGTCATGGTAGAGTGTAAAAGTTGAGTGCAAATGGGAAGAGTTTAGAAGGCCCACAGTGACTCAAAAGTGAGCATATATGTTTTTATTATTTTTTTCAGTGAAACAAAAAAACTCACAATTTCTATTAGGATAAAGGAATGAAGAGGTAAAGGGAAAAGATGGGAAACAATTTGGTTTTAGTTCTCTTATAAAGCTTTACATTTTCCATTGTCTGAGTAGAAACAGTAGTCTGGGTTTTGACATTAACTGTGACCCTGGATTAGGAAAATCCACTCTTTGGTTGGTTCTTAGTTTACTTATTTATTTCAAATGAAAGAATTTGTACTGTTTGAATTTTTAAGACCCTGCCAGGTCAGTTGCTTTGCTACTTACCTTTCTGTCTAACAAGTATGTCGCTGGAAAATTGGTTCTAAACTTCATCTGGCCTCAAAACTGACCTCAGTTTTGGAATTTAAAAATCTGTATTTGGCACAAGTCCTGTCCATGGAGGGCTGTGGAATAAGCATTAAGGTTTAAATGTGGAAAATGGACTATTAGTGCAAGGATACTATACTGAAACTGACACTAGAGATATAGACAGTTCTGACTTAAGGGCTCAGAGCAGAGAGAAGGACATTGAACTGCAGTGGTGAGAAGGCTGAGAAAGAGTAAACTTCCAACGAATGAAGGCTGTAAGGAGGGTTGTTATTAACGTAGACAAAGTCAGAGAGTGAGGTCTTGGAGAATGGGGATTGACACACCAGCTGGAGGGAAGTGTAAGCAAGAGAGCAGAGGTGAAAAAGGGCAAAGCTTATCTCAGAGGACCACTAAAGCTTGGAGAGGTCACCAACTGCCCTTCTGAACATCACTTTGCACCATCCCTTTTAAATATTCCAGACCACTGAGTTGCTTCTACTCTTGGAAAAAAAACATTTGTGGGATTTGAATTTTACAGACTTTTACAGTCATATATTATTAATGAATTATTGGCTAATAATGTTATTGTTAATTATATTACTATTAGTTATATATTAATTATTACTTATGACTTTTATAGTCATAAATTATAAAGTTACTTACAGACTTAATGGCCTACCCCTTTGTCAGTCCGCATTCCCCAGTGACTCTTAGCTGAGATCGCTGAGAACCCTTCAAGGTCTTGCAAGATCTTGGTCAGCCCATCCAAGGAGCATGTGAAGGCTGCCGTCTCTATCATTACGCTTGTCATCATCTATAGTCATGGCCAACCTGATAATGTGCTGAACAGTGCTAAGACTTTATGACTATTATTTCAATTAGTCCTAACAATAGTGCGATGTGATGGCTTCTATATTATTATTTCCATTATCCCAAATAATTCTAGAGAAGTGCAGTGACCTACCTAAGGTCTTAGAAGTGGTCATTAGAGGAGCTAGCTTTAGATGCAACGACAGGGAGCTCACAAACACGGTGCATGTGAGATCACAAAGGATAGAGGTTCTGGATGGGAAACAGCCCTTCTAAGGGTGGTAGGTGTCACTTGCCTCTATGCAGATACCCGCACCTTTGCTAATGATGTGGCATTCCTCTCTGTCTTTCCTGAGAGCACGTTTGGTTTATGCCTGTGCTGAGGCATATTCTGGATACTGGAAGATTTCTGGATAGGGTTGGTCTCTAAAGAAAACACAGAAATTTTTGATAAATAATAGGAAGAAGATATTTCAAATGTGGAATTTCCATGGACCAAGTGCAGACGTGGACATTAGGGTGGAAAGATGAGGTAGAACTTAGGTGGAGGGAGGTAGGAGGCACTGACAAGGAGCATGGATTTGAAGCCAGGTAAAGTGGGGTTCCAATCTTGACCTTACCAAATCTATAGACAGGCAAAACTTCTGAACCCCAATTCCTCATTTATAAAGTGGTGCTCCTAGAAAAATATAATGAAGGCTTTTCTTTCAAATATATTAAATTCTAAGTACAGTGCCAAGAAAAGAGTAAACTTCCAACAAATGAAAGAGTATTTTAAAATTGTTTTTGTGTTTTAAAATTGTGTTTTGTGATCCCATTTCCCCAGAATGGGATTAATCCTACCTGGAAAACTCCACTAAGCATCTAGAGTTGAGCCACACTTGCCCTTCAACACTTCAGCTGTATGAAGTTATTTCACTGAGGAACACTTAACCCCAACCACATCAAGCACTGTAGAAACAAAGACAAATAAGAGGATCATTTCTTTAGTGTGTGTGTGTGGTCTCCCATACAGAATAGAATACAAGAAAGAAAGAGTTCTATCACTGCCCTGCATGTATGACATGCTTGGGGGAAGATGAAACAGAAATCCTGGTCCATGCTAATACATAGATAGGGGAGAACATCAACCTCAGGCATGCTCTTATTTCTGACAGTTTTCATGAAATGTGTGTGTGTGTGTTGTGTGTGTTTGAGTGATACCAACCTTCCACTGATTAGCCTTCTAAGACTTGTCAAACTAGAGACCTAACATAGGAGGTAGTCACTCTCTTTCCCTCTGACCACTGAGGACACAGATGTCCCCTAGAAGCGCCTAGAAGGGCTCTGGGACTTAGCTAGCCCAAGGTCCGGAGAAAGGAGGTCATCTGCCATGTTAAGAGCCTGAGGCTGTACTTTGGAGGCTGGCAGACCCCATGGCTCTGGGGCTCTGGGCTCATTTGCATTGGAGTTGAGCTCCTTGGGGCCACTCTGGTGAAACAGGGCCTTTGTGAAAAGCTCCTTTGATGCAAAGCATAATATAAATACAAATTGCTATTATGTCAGCTTCTGAGAAGCCACTTCAATCCATTTGGGCACCTTTGATTTTATTCTCCAATTGCTTTCCTCCTTTAAGAAATTTAGTAAGAGCATGTTTTCATCTTGCCTCTAAGGAGTAATTTATTTATTTAAAGTAATAATAAAGTTTAAGCATTATCCCCAGTCCCAAGAGAGAAGGAGACTCTTTGAACGATTTATTTTTCCCATACTTGAAGTGCCAGCAAGACCAAGAAGCTGGGGTGTGTGGGGCCAGCTGTCATGGCAACAACCAGAGTGTCTCAGGCCACTGGGAAATAGAGGGATGGAAAATGGACTCATCTCTGTGTTCTTTTCCTTACTCTGCTATAGTTCCCCTTTTAAGGGAACTGAAAACTAAATTGGACAAGACCCACATCAGCTGTGGGAGGCAATGGTGAGAGCTCCCCATGGCCAAGGCCATTTCAGGCTCCAAAGCAAAGGTCTGTGAGGGCCTATGTGTGGAGTGCCCACTCCATTCTCCCAGCGCAGAGGCAGATGCGCTGAGAGCAGGAGAGGCTCAGGAAGAGTTAAAAAAAAATCGGTCTCCAGTGGGTGTTGGGGCATGACAGTAGCACCTTTACGAGGGAATCTGCTCTTCTTTGACACTTACCTGCGAGTCAATGTTTTAGGGTCAGTTTCTACAGTTCTCTTACATAGTATATATATGAAGCATATTCCACTTTGATTTGTAGATTATGAATACGCAAAAAGAAGCTTTTGGAAGTTGAATAACTTGTTCAAGGTCAGACAGCTGGGATTTAGTATATCGTATGCCGACCGATTTTCAAAATTAAGCTTGATTCAGGACGTAGGTTTGAAACCACTATATACAGTGCCTCTCAGATTGGATTGTTATTTAGGGAAGGCTAATGAAGGTGAATGTATTAGTTAAGAATACTTTTGATTGCAAGTAATGAAAGAAAAAAAAAAAAACCCTGAGTTACAATGACTTAAATCAATAGTTTATTTTCTTTCCTAGATCAAGTTGGAGTTAGGCAGTGCACAGTCATCAGCACAGGGGGAGGGAGGTTGTTCCCTTGCCCTGCCCTTTCTCTCCTGCTCAACACCTTCTTGGTAAAGAAGGCCATGCACTTCCAGACATTACATTTATATTCAAGGCAGGAAGATGGAAAGGAGAAAGGTTGGTGCCAGCACTGTCTGTCTCCTTCCAGCAAGAAAGCAAGTGCTTTCAAGGACCAACTTCTCTCCAACCAAAGCAGATTTCTTATGTCTCATTGATGAGAAAGAGGTCACGTGGCATCCTCTAGCTGAAAGGAAGGCTGAGGAAAGCATGAATTTGTCTTGCCACTCTCTACACTGGAAGGACAGGAAGGGCTGTATGCAACTGCTCCTCTGTTAAAATGTGACCTTGGTATTGACTAGTCAAAGAGAAGGGGTAGGTGCAAAGAGGAACCCCGAAGTACAGTGGAGCAGAGCCAGGTCTGAATACTAGGTTTTGTGGCAGATTGGTGGGACCTTTGATTGGTGAACAACTGGAGCTGGGTTTGCAGTGGACTCTCAGAACCAGTCCTGAGAGCCAGGTTTCCTCCTTATGAGCATGTACTCCTACCAGCCACATCTTCTTGCTCCTTGCTTTAATAAGAGGCATGTGTTATTGAGTTTACTTAGCTACATTTCAAAGAACTTGCCTCAGGCTTGGACTGGATTTCACTGCAGGAATAAAGGTTCTAGGTTTATGTATGAAGACATCCTTTGTTTTATAGTGATTGTATCACTTTAGGTAATGGAAGAATCCTTCCTTTTCTACTACCATTTTCTTACTGGGAATGTCCCTTCTATAAGACAACAGAGAATCTGTCATTGATTAGAGGGATTAAGAATCAGAGACAATGACAATAGGATTGTTTGGGGATGCTATGTTTGGATATGGAGTGATTTATTATTTTTGCTACACCACATTCTTTAAAATTGAATTGTATTTTTATAGAAAAAAGGGAGACTATTTAGGGTCACTGGAAAATAATATATGGGCAAATTACTATGACAGTGGCTCTAATAGAGAAAGGGATGGATCTTAATAAATGTAGTTGTCAGAAAGTGTTCTAGAGGTGGAACTATTCCTGGCAGGCTTGGAGATGCACTCTGGGAGAAATCTCATGGTCATAATTTCTGTGGATGCACCACTCTCTCTCCTTCCTACCTCCAGGTGAGGTGCTCTATGTCGTTGAGGTTCTTTCGGCCTTTCTAAGACTTAGCTAGACCTCTGAGTAAAGGTCATGCCCACAAACTCAGCACACAAACCCTCTGTGTTCCTTTTTGCAGGAGATTTCTTCATGAGGGTCTCAGTGTGCCCCCTTCTTCTCTCAGTGGGGATTGTAGGGAAGAGGAAAAGACACTTTTCTCTAGCCTGCAGGGTAACCAAAACTTTAGATGTCTCTCACAGGATCCCTTCTTGTGTTTGTTCCTGGCATCAGGCTGCCTTTCACTTCCACCATACCCTGATATAAAATGTCACCCTGCACCCCTAAGAAAGCTCAGAAAATTCAGCAGTTTGAGTACAGGACTTTTACAGATGCAATGGGAGGCTTCAGGGTGGTGCCTCAGTACTTATAGCCTACCTGTATCTCTCTTTCCTGGATGACATACCTATCAGCCCCCCTCCCTTCCAGCTTTCCTGTCACATGGCTGTTGATGGTAATTCATCCTCTAAAATTGTGACCCACTCTACCTCTCCAGTAGTTTCAGTGGAAGAGAGCAGGTCTGGCGGCCAACTGACCTTCCCAAGTTTCTACACACCATCACTACTGTCACATGTCTCCGGGACAGCTGTCACAGAGACTGCTGAAATCTGGTGTCTGGAGATCCTTTCCAATTTTTAACAAAATTACTTGCTTTGGCATATACATTTCTAGTATGTCTGCTCTATACATCAATGGCCTATAGTCTTTTTCAAAAGCAGGAAAAACATACATGTTCAATAAAAGAATTCAAGAATGTATGACTTGGCTCAAATACTTATTCACTTATTGTTTTTTTTTTTTTTTTCCTATCAAGCCCTCATGCTGAGTTAGGCCCTATAGTAGTCCTGAGGATACTCTTGGATAGAAATGGGCTCCTGCATTCCAGAAGATTAGAGACCAACAGTTAATAGTTAAGGAGTTAAGTGTTGAGGAAAAAAATAATATGAGATGTGAGTAATGAATACAGATCTCCTGAGTGCCAAGCTAGTGATTTTCACCAGAGGCTAGGCTTTTAAAAACAACATGCCAAATCCACCCCCACCTTCTAAGCCTTGCTTTCTTGGTGGGTAAAATAAAAGAAAAATAATTTTTTTCCATGTCACTCTTATACTTCAAACTTTCTAGAGCTTTCATCTATGTACAAATTAGAATCTGAGTGCCTGGCATTAGCAGACTGTCATCATTTTGTTTGAGCCCATTTTTCTAACCGGTGCGTGAACATACCTAGCACCCATATCAGCCTGCCCCCTTTGGCACTCTACAATTCAGACTCCTTGACTTTCCCCACAAACAGTGATGTCCCCATGCCGTTGTTCACTTCCTTCACATGATCCTCTCACTAATGTCTTCACTCAAAATCCTACTCACCAATTCAAAGTCAAACTCAACCTTACCTGTTCTAGGAAGTTAGGAAATTCATTTTTTCACTCTATGGTATATGAGCAAGGTTTCAAATCCTAGATCTACATGCGCTTGTTATATAAACTTGGGCTAGCTAGTTAATAGCCCTTGCCTCATTTTTCTCATCTGTAAAATGGGAGAGAGCAATAAAAATAAATATCTGCAGCATGAGATGAATGATATTAAGCACCATTTTAGACTTATCATCACAATCGCTGTCATTATTATTAACATTATTGGTGTAGCTCACTTTTTCCAAATTAATCCTGATATCCTTAGATTGCTGATTTCTCCTCTTGTTCCTCCTTTGTTATTTTATTAGTTTTCTAATTCTTCCATTAAAGATTACCACACACTTATGATTTAAACAACACGAATTTATTATCTTACCTTCCTGTAGGTTGAAAATCCAACCTGGGCCAGGACCAAGGTTTGGCAGAGTTGTGGTCTTTTCTGGAAGTTCTAAGGGAGAGTCTGTTTATCTTGATTTTTATAGCTTCTGGAAGCCATCTAAATTCCAGACTTCTGGACCCTTTCTTCCAACTTCAAAATTAGCAACACTGTTGCTATCTAACTATATTCTAGAGTCATACTTTCCTCTCTGGCCATAGCTTGGAAAGGAGTTTTAAAGAGCTATATAATTAGATCATTCCCACCCTGTAGGTATTTTCCTATCTCCTCATACTTTAATCATATATACCAAGTTCCTTTAGATATGTAAGGTAGCATATTCACAGGTACTGGGAATTAGTAACTAAATATCTGTGGGAGCCATTTTTCTACCTACAACAAGGCATAAAGACATAACTTCTCTTTTTCCCTAACTATTCCTCATGGTGCCCAATATATGAAAGGCTCTTAAAAATGTTGTTGATATAAATCAATTCCTCAAAAGTATCAGGAAAGAAAAATTCAAGTTGCATTTTGAAGAAGTTATTGTTGTTTGCCAGAGGATATTTTCTTAATATTACCAATATTTGTGCAGATTATGGAATAAGTCACTATGGGTTTTTTGCATTAATACCTCAAGTAGGAAAAATTTGAGCCCAGGTTGTAATCAAATATTTATACTTAATAACATATTAAATATTAAATAATCACAACAAATAAGTATATTGGCAGGAGAGCCAAAGTCCGGGGTGTTTTGCAGTCACTCTATAGAGCCTAAGAGAAATGTCGTGAAGTATAATGGCATTACTCTCTAACTTTTGTAGAGTGAGAAACCAGTGCTCGGAGAATTTACGTAATCTGCCCAGGGTCACATCTAACCAGATAGTAAGTTCTTGGTAACCTGATGATTAAGTTAGGCTTACTCAGCTTATATCTTAAAATTTCTTTTTTTCCAGGCAGGCATCTGACTTTTCCCTTTTTATCACTCAAATTATGTTTAAATTGTCTTCACACTGTCTTTGATATTTTCTCCTAATATGTCCTTAATGCAAATGACATAAACAAATCTCATGAGGAAAATAGAGCAGGAGAATAAAGGTTCTGTTTGGAGGGTGGTACATACTTCAGTTATGCTGTGTCATAGAATTTACATGAGGAACTGAGTTCTTCATTCAATACATAGTTATTGAGCATCTGAAAGTGTTGTGAGTTCCTAAGTGAATATCCAGGGTATAGCCGCTGCCTTGAGGATTGGCTTATAATGATGTAGTAAAAGCAATTCTCTGAATACATATTTCTATTTGTCAATAGTATTACTAAAGAAGAAACATAAGACTATTCTAGGAAGTAACAGATGAAGCTAGAAGACTTTCATATAACACCTTGAGAATTAAGCCAAATGATTTCACCTAAGAATTCATTGCAATAATAAAGACAAAATTGTAAGAACTTGAACCAGAGTTTAATTTGTGGTAACAGAAAGGGAGGGATTAACTAGGTCATGATATTGACAAATCTCAATTTATTGAAATCCCGATGATTATTTAGAAACGTAGAATAAACAATCAACTTGGATTCTAGTTTTGAAAATCCATTTAGCAAACCAGAATATATCAGGCTGATATCATAGACAATCTCTTTGTGACTCAATTCTATTGACTATTCAAATACATTTAGGGATGTCACTTAAAATATTTGTTATTCATTCAGTTTAATGGTTTAGTCACTAAAGACTTCAAAGAGCACCTGTTGTCAGCTAGCTCTAGGCTAGATGTCACAGGAGATGCTATTAAGCAGCTCATGTGTCCATTTTAGAGTCATCACATGAAACCATAAAAGAATGCTATGAATAAAAATATAATCAAGTTATTTGTGTGGCCAGACTACCAGTAGTGTGTTGGTTTAGGAAGAAGTCTTTGAAAGAAGAGAGTACAGGTTGACTTCCTACACTCCAATATTTTTCCAAGAAAAATACCTGCATGAGAATTTTTTGTCACTCAACATGCATTTTTTTTTTTTAGTCAAACATTTTTTTCCTTCCCACAGTTGTCTTTGAAATTGTAGGAAATGTTGGGTCCCAAACTACTTTCTACTGCTAAGACTGGTCCAACAGTAGAATCTGCATATTGGAGTGATAGTAAGTTCCTGTTCTTGAAGTGACTTAACATGCAACCTGAGTGGCCTTCTCTCTGCAGTGTTATACAGGGAGATTCCTGTACTGTTTAGAAGATTACACAAGTCCATCTCATCAGATCAGCTTTCTCCTTATCTAAATCACGTGACTAACCAGACATATTGTTAGAATGTTGACTTGGTCACAGAAATCTCCTCCCACAAACTACATTCCTACTATACAGGTTATAGATGCTTTGTTGATGATGAATGAGTGTCTTTTTCTCTTGATGTGGATAAAAATAAAGAATGAGGGCCAAGTACCTAGGAACATTGGAAGAAACAAACCCAAATTCCCTATTTCACAATCTTGCTTAGGAGTCTTCCTGCGTATCATGTATATGTTTATGAAAAAGGACAATCTCTATGGCTGTGAAGAAAAACAAGGTTAAGTCGTGATTGAGCCAAATGTCTGGCACGACACTCGATAAGTTCATTGCTTCCTTTGACTTATCAAACTGATTTCTGTAAGTGCCTCTTAGCCTTATGGCCTCCCAAGGTTGTCTTTATGTTTCTGGATTTACTCTCAGGTGTTCCTCCTTTTCCACCCCACTCTCTGCTCTTTCTTAAAAACATCTGCCAGTGGTCATAGAGCCTTTATGTAGAAAAGTGAAATTACTTCTTATCTCCACACACTGGCCTCTACTTTATTGGAACGAGGGATGACTATAGCTACTTATCAGAAAAGTGAGAAATTAACTCATTGGGAGAACGCAGGCTTAATATTAGAGAAAGAAAAACCACCCAAGCTATTCATTGTGTAGACTGCTTATGGCCTTCCAGGCATTATCTCAGGTAATTTCTTCACATTATACCTCTGGCCAAAGTCAATTATTCTCACTGTTTGAAAAATTAGGGAAAATTTAGTGCTTTTTACTAAGTTCCTTCATCTGTTCAACAATGTTGGATTATTCAAGAAACTCAATGAAATTTTGGATATAATACTAAACTGAGAATCTGGGCCTAGCCACCGAAGGCCTTGCCCTAAAATGTTTCCCAAGAACCCATATTGAAATTGTTACATAGGGCAGCATCTCTGTCCTGCAAGGTATGCACAAATTTTATAAGAGTACCATTTATTTCCTGGCATGTGTAGTCTTTAGCGTATTCATATATTCTATTTTTGTGAATTTATTTTTTTACATCTTTTAAGTTTTTGCCCATAGAAGGCATTCTTAAAAATAATAATAAAAGAACTGTTTTTTATTCTAACTCCCTCATTTCACATTTAAGAAGTGGATCCTCAGAGCTGTTAAATGGCCTTAAAAGTATACAAAATTAGGGGCCTCCCTGGTGGCGCAGTGGGTTAAGCAACGCACCATGAAGCAAACCTCAGCCACTGCAGCACAAGTTCGATCCCTGCTGCCGGCCAGAGAGGTGACCCACATGGAGCAGCAGACCTCTCCTACTGTGCCTGCTGCTCCCCTCAGCAGTGTGTTTCAGTTAATCTGCCTGTTCTGCTCCCCTACTCTGTCTCTGGTGAATCCTCTCACCCCCCACAGCTCTGGCTGTACCCCAATGCTTGTATGCATAAATAAATCTTTAAAAAAAAAGTATACAAAATTATGGAAGAAAAGCTAAAGAAAAGATAATTAGTTAAATGGGGGATGCATATTGTAAATTAGTAGTTCTGTCCTTGTAAATATTTTCATTTGCCATTTGATTCTTTGGCTTCCCCTTCATGTTTGCACTACAAATCAAGCTTATTCTGTGCCTGACCTTCCTTGGGAAATCAGTATTTATTCTCTATTGTCTATTGGAAAATCCTGCCTGTTTACAAGTCAATACAAAGTTTCTAGAATTAAAATCTATTTTTAATGGAATAAAACATTTACATAACAATTCTTTTTTTAATATTTAGGATTTTTAACTTTCAAAATACATGTTTTGTCAAATGACATATTTTGATTTTTGTAACATCCCAGTGAGGTAGATAAAGCAGATTTTAGTAAAGCACAATATGAATATAGCCAAATATCTAGAGAGTTAAAACTTACTTTTTTGACAAGAAAAATTATCTGCTATTTGATTGCATAGATGGGACATAAAGTCACTTTGGAACCTTTCAAATTTGCTTCTTTCTTATAAAAATGGGTGGCCGCTCCTAATTAGTCAAATATAAGATATGAAGGGGAAAGTCTTTGTATCATTTATAGATATCTTTGGGGACTTGACTCCAATGGAAAGGGAAACAAAAGCAAAATTAAACAAATGGGAAATACCAAACTAAGAAGCTTCCACACAGTGAACAAAACTATCATTGAAAGAAAAATACATCTTAATGAATGGGCGAAGATATTTGTAAATCATATATCCAACAAGGGGTTACTATCCAAAATATGTAGAGAACTCATAAAACTCAACAACAAAAACAAGTCCATTCAAAAATTGGCATAAGATCTGAATGAACACTTTTCCAAAGAAGATAGATAGATAGATAGATAGATAGATAGATAGATAGATAGATAGATAGATAGATAGATAGACAAACAGACAGAGAGGCAGGCAACAGGCTCTTGAAAAGATGTTTATTATCACTTGTTATTAGGGAAATACAAATGAAAATAACAATGAGCTATCACCTCACACTCATGGGAATGACTATTAAAAAAAAAAAACAACAAGAAACGGCAAGTGTTGGAGAGGACATGGAAAGAAGGAAATCCTTTTACCCTGTTGGAAGTTCAAAGGATGCTGTGGTCATTATGGAAAGGACTATGGAGATGCCTCAAAAAATTAAAAATAGAAATTCTATCTGATCCAGTTATCTGACTTTGGAGTGTTTAGCTGAAAGCTATCAAAGCACTAATTCGAAGAGATAAATGCATTTCCATGTTCATTGCAAAATTCTTTACCATAGCCAGGAGCTGGATATAACCTAAATGCTCTTCGAATGATGAATGGATAAAGATTTGGCATATGTATACAATGGAATACTACTCAACTACAAAAAAAAAGAAATTCTATTTGTCACATGAATGGACAAACAAGGTATTATGCTCAGTGAAAGAAATCAGAAAGGAAAAGACAGACACTATAGGATATTGCTCATATTTGGTACATAAAGAAACAAATAAATGAACTAAATACAACAAAAATAACCTGTTAGATTGTAAATGTGAAGGGAGATGGTTGGTTAAATCTGGTAAAAGGGAAAATTGATGAAAGACAGAATTGAACTTTTAGTGCTAAATTTAATATAGTATATCCATAGGCTGAGCTATAATGATATACATCTGAAACTTATATGATGTTATAAACGCAATGCAATGTTATTTGAATAAAAAACAATAAAAGCAACTTAATAGGGACTTATTAATGGTTCATCAGACTCTCAGGTTTTCTTCTAACATTTGAAATGAAGATTGACCACACCAGCAGAAATTCTTGGAACTAAAGAAGGAAGAAGCCTAAGGGGAAGACATCATATTCCCCACTAATATGAATATGCAAGATCTCCAGGAAGATGACTCCATTACCTGTGATGAGATATAGGTGAGGAGGTAAAGATTCCAGATGAAGAGTTTAAGGAATTTTCCCAAGGTCACGTGGCAACCAGGTGTCTCCTAGTTTTCCAGTCCACACTGTATGCTCAATTCACTCTTGATGACTGTGCCTTAACCATATTCCCCATTTCTCATGCCTGAGTGGAAATGTGACCTTGGAGTGGTGGCAAGTCATGAATCCTCCTGAGCCTCTCTCCTGTACTGGCTGGCTGTGCCCCATCTAATTTTTCATATTGTTAGGGACAGTTCTCGGAAGCCATTAGATGCATCACATAAGAGCCTTTAAGCACAGCCCCTGAAGGCTGGGAACTCCTGACCTGCTTTTGGGAGTCTGGAGGTAAAAGATGATTCTCCTCCAGCATTTCCCCTGGTAGAATGACAATGAGAATGGGGCACCTTCAGGTTCCAGCAGAGTCTGAGGGTCCACAGGAGTATATTATCCAGGCTCCTGCAGACTTCCATCGTGGTTATTAGAGTGCACGATATTGGCAGTTTCATTTTTTTCCTTTGAAGATAGCTTTTAAATTTGTTCTGTTGGCCTCTTGATAAAATAGCTTCATGCATATTAATGACATCTTTTATTTACTGAGCAGCACCATTAAGCACTTTGAAATACCAGATTCCACCCAAGGTCTCCTGGGAGACAAGCCAATATCTCTAGACTTACTGGATGAATGGGAAACTGAGGAAACAAAAAAGCTTAGTAATGTCCTGAAAGCAATACAGAAAGCCCTTCAGCTTTATATGCTGTCTGTCTAGCAGGTGGTTGGGTAGCATTTTGTTGGGCTTCCTGCATATCTAGCCATTCACAGGTTTTTTATTGAGCACTTGCTATGTGTACAACACTGAACAATGCATTGAGTGGAAAGGAAAGTGAAGACATTATAAGACTAGCAATGCCCAAGAGGTGCATGGAAGGACATACTCAGAAAAAGCCAAGTCTCTGCTAACCTAAAAGAGAGAGACTAAAATGGGTAAAGCAGTGTCTAAAAGTAAAATGGCCACATTCTGTTGCAGACTTTGAGGGATTGCTACCACAAATGCCCATACTTCCTGACATAATAGCTCTATTTATAGAAGGACAGCAATTCATAAAAATCAGTTAGATGCAAATAACTTGGAAAAGATATCCATGATATAGCATTAAATGAGAAAAATTTCTGCAGTCCAATTTTTATTACCTAGAATGTGTATATGTTTTATAGGATTATATGCATCTTATATGCATAGAGAGAAATAGATGGTAGGTAGGTAGATAGATAGATAGGTAGATAGATAGATAAATAGATAGATAGATAGATAGATAGATAGATAGATAGATAGATAGATAGATAGGACTGAGTGAAAGAGAGAGACAGCTAGAGAAGCTAAGGGAATTTCAGAAAGAATTACATGCAATCAGTGACAATATTGGAGGAGGGATGGAAAGGTTCACATTTTTGTTTTTCATATAATATTTTAAAGTCAGATTAGGAGTGTTTTGTATGTGTGTGTATGTGTGTTAGTATTTTAAAAATAAAATGTTCAAAAGTAAATGCCTAAAAAGCATATTATAGCCCCCAACCTCAAGGCTCTTACAACCCAGACAAGCAGACAAAGAAGCATCAAATACATGATCAGAGAGAATAAAATAAAGTCACTACTAGGACACGAGGAGTGTTTTATTGAAAAGATGTGTATGAGATAAAAAGGCCACATGTTGAAAGAAAGTTTCCCACCAGGAATATTGACCAAAGTCTTTATTCTTTCATCTCTAGAGCAGTCGCTGCCAGTGAATTGCCTCTTTGGACTCTGGGGTGGCAGCCCTCAGCTATACTCACCTCACAACGAAACCTCAAGCCAGCACTAGTTCCTCCCTAGGCAGGAAAGTGTCGGACCTCCCTAGACCCCTATTCCGGTCCTACCACCACTGCCCTTCTATCAGCAAGGAGAATTACAGGTGTCAGGGCTGACCCAAAGGAGGATTTTGATAGTTTCACTCATTGAAATTTTCCTTGGAATTTTGAACTTCTGACCTGAGCCAAGATCAGATCACAGATGATGTAACAGAAGGTAAATTTTCACGATGTGCATGTGCATCCTATGACAAGACCCCTATGCGTCAAACCTATGGCATGAGGAATGTAGGTTCATTAATGCTGAGTGTGGGTTGCTGTCTGTGAGCAGTGAGTGGCTCCTGTTTCTGAAGAAAATCATGCCCATCTAGGCAGATGCATTACATATCATTTAGTAAACATTCTAAGTAATAAATACAAGTGGGGGTAGGGAAGGCATATACAGGTACCTCATTCTGACAGGAGAAATCTAGGATGACATCACTGGGGAAGAAACATGCTAATTATTGAAGGATTGTATTTGACTAGCAGAGAAAGTAGGAAGACTATTCTAACAGATGAAATGAATAATAATCTAACATTAAAATAACAGCTAATGCTTATAAGGTACTTATGCTGCCAGGTACTGTTCTAAGCTCTTTACATGTATTCAATGAATGAATCTTCATAACAATGAAGTTATGATTGGTAAGATGGTTACTGCTATCGTGCCTATTTTGCAGATGAGGAATCTGAGGTCCAGATCTGTTAAGTAATTCTCCTAGGGTCCCAGAGGGAGCAAGGGGGCACAGCTGGAATTCAGACGAAGGGAATTTGGCTCAAGCCTAGCTCTTGACCTCTCAGAACCTTTTGTAAGTAGAGAAATAATGGAGTACAGGTAAAAGAATTTTGGGGAACACTAATGGCAAAAAGAGAGCAGTTACTCTCTGGCATGGCTGGAATAGAGGCAGTAACCCCAGAAGGGAAAATGGTGCTGCATTGCTGAGTTAAGAGTTGGGGACTTACTCTGAAGGAGTAGGAAACCATCATATATATTTTTGAAGGAGAAATGATAGACTCTGATTGATGTCTTAGGGAAATATCTCTAAGAGAGAATAGGCCAGGCAAGGGCCTAAAGCCCAGAGGCCAATTAGGTAGGAGATACTGAGGATCATCTAGCTACAGTCATCTCAATTAGAAGAGACAGCGGAAGTGAGGGTGCTTTGAGATAAGAAATGACCTCACTCTTTCTACCTCACAGTAGAGTTCCTGACAGGAAGCAAAGAGTGGAGACTGAGGGGCTGCTTGAAAGCAGGTGACGGCCAGTAGTACTGTCATCTCCATGCAGTTTCCAGGTCTACTCTAGGCCTTGTTGACTTTCTTGATTTTTAAAACAAGTCTGCCTCATCAGTATCCTCCCTTCCTCCTTGTAGCCGGAAAATGGTTCTGTGTTCTACATGCCTAAGAAAGGACTTCAGAACACCTCATGGAACAGCAAAACCAAAAAAGACCAGTACAGCTTTGGCTTTTTTCTGGTCCAGGGTCTGTGGGGAGGCCGCTTGAACAATTTCCTGGGAGGTTTTGGAAGCAGATGACGCCAAGCCCAGGCCCAGTTTGCCCTACTCCATTTGTAATTTCCTCACACTGTAAATTGCAGACATTATAGTCGGGCACTCTCTTTATGGCTTACTTTCATCCTGAAATGTTCCCGTGCTACATTTTCATGTAACTTATGCACCTTGAATGTTGTAAAAACTGCCGTAAAAGTCAATATAAATGCAATAATGTCACGTCAGTCAAAGGCAGCAGAGCAGCCCTTTTGAGCAAACAATTGGGAAACTAGAGGGAAAACTCAATTGCTCCATGTTGCAAATTGATTAAAGATATGAATCAGAAAATTAAAGGGCTTTTGGAGTTTAGGTTATTACTAACTGCTTTACTTTATGGAGCAATTACTTTGATTCTATCTCGAGTCCAGTAAAGTGACTGCTGGCATATGGCAAGATGGGGCCCTGTGTCTTTCTTATTAATGTGAATTACTCAAGATCAGCCTCGGTGAATACATACTTGCCTCTTAACCATGTGAGTTCATTTCTTAAGGTTCATGCTTAAAATTATAAGGCAATAATTTATAGTTAGGGTCAAATCTCTCTTATGTGAAACTGGCATATTCTTCTCATCAGCCAACAGGAAGTAGCCTGTTTTCCAGGAGTGAGATGTTACAACAGTTATCTGCATGTCTAGCTTATATTGTGTAGGTTATGTTGGAAGTGCAGTTAACGTGGGGATTGTCAACACCGGATGGCTTGTGCTACCACCAGGTTTGACCTATTGATTGCTGAGATGTCATCTTCATCTGATTATCTCCGTATCTAAAAGCCTATAATTAGGTATTCCTTCCTTTACAGTTTCAATCTTTTGGTAGTGAGTTCCTTGTATAAGTATTATAGGATCAAAAAAACTTGAACTCAGAAAAAAACCTTAGCAATAATTAGTATGGCCCTTTGGGCATTGGAAGTCAGGAAGCTAAGAGCTCAATCTAATATTCAGTTGTAGTAATTACCCTGTGCTGGGTTCTTGGCCTAGCATGGGGCCGGGCACATTAGTGGGTGCTCAGTGAAGGATGGCTGAATGAAGGAATGAGAGATAATGACTAATAGACATGTTTTCATTGCTTACTGTGAGTGAGCGTTTACAAGTGTGCTAAGTACTTCTAAACATTATTGTGGTCAGTCCTGAAATAGTCTTTTCAGTTACTTTCATGACCATTTTACAGATAAGGAATCAGACCCATAGAGGTTAAGGGACTTGTCATGTTCATCCAACTTGGATTTGAAACTAAATTTCTATGACTCAGAACCAGAACTCTCAACCAATACCTGACAGAATGATTACATAGAGGAAAAAGGAGAGTATTCATAAGGAATTGAAGTGAAGGGAAATTATGATTTCCCTGCAATTTAATTTAATAACATGTGGTATATCAGAACAGATATTAACTCTTTCTTTATAGAGAGGAAAGGGTTTTTTTTAATAAATAGATCTTGATTGTAAGTGGTTTGAGAGTTTCAAGACATCTTTAGGGAAAATGAATCAGGTGGAAGGAGTGGTCTTCAACAGTAGAAGCCCAGACAAGTGCAAAGGAAGGAGGGGACAGTGGGTAGCGCCACCCAGCAGTGACTGGGCATCATAGCATGAGCTTTGCACACGACAGTATTGTTGGCATCTGAATCTAAAGCTGGTCATTGTCAAATGTCCTTGTTCTGATCCCGTGCTTACCAAACACCTTCTGGTGTCGTTTTGGCATTCCAAATACCTGTCTACAGGCAGAAATCTGCTGGCTGTACCTAGTTTGATATCATAGGAGTTATATCCATTAGGGTACATTAATGAGCAGCTTGACTTATACAGTGCTTCTGAGCTCAGTTGGAGACTGTTCCTGACCAGACTATCCATTCGGAGTGCCGACCAAACTAGGTTTTTGAATCTTCAACACCGAGACTGGTCCTGGACTGCAAAGTCTACCAAAGTTAGGATGCCCAACCTGGGACACCTTCCTCTGTACTTAATTCCACCTTTATTAAAATGTTTATAAATTATTTGATTTGCTTTTTTTTGGGTAACAACTCTGAGTATAGTGGTCATTACTTTGGTAAAGCTTTTTATTTGTTTGGCTTTAGATGTACCTTATAAAGTAGTTATTTCAAGTGCTTTTTAAATTAAAGTCAAGTAACTTTGAAATAAACATGAATGTACAATTATACACTGATGAAAGCAGTGTAAATCAGCCAACATTTTGGTGAAGGAGAGAGATGGGGATTATACATCACTGTGCTGTGAACAGATCCTGAAGGAGTAAGGTGCAAAAAAGTTATGGTGAATAAAAGGCAAAAAAAAAAAAAAAAAAAAAAAAGAGAAGGGGGGCAAACATTCTCT
>JAGFMF010011810.1:156304-210048 GCA_019455555.1 Galemys pyrenaicus
TTCTTCTCTCCCTTCCTCTCTCTCTGTCTGTCTCTGTTTCTCTCTCAAACACCCCCCCCCCCGCTCCACACACACACACACACACACACACACACTCACACTCTCCCTTTATGCAACTGTGTACCAGTTTCTTTACGTCACCCCCATGGGTAAGATGGTGTTAAGGTATGAGTTTTTCTGCACTGATATTTTCAGACTAAATTTTCTTGCAGAAAGAAGGTGAGTGGTCTCTCATATATTGAAATTAGAGTAATTGAAGAAATCTTCCAGTTCTTTCCATATTCCTTCCCATATATGTGCTCTTTTATTTATTTGGTGGGCAGTATCATCCCAATAGGGGCAACTCTGTAGCTAGTCACTCCTATGATCAGATTATATTCTAGTTTACAACATTGATCATAGTAGTTGATGGAGCACTTACTACATGCTTGCCACTGCTTTTGGTGCTTTGCTTACATTATGGAAAACAAGGCACAAATATTTTAATAATTCTTCAAAGTCCAAGTATTTGTAGAGCATCAGATAATCACAGAAAGGGGAGATCACTATAAGTGCGCAACCAGCAAAAACAACACTTATTTCCCAAAAGGTATGTCATTCTCATTATCATCCCCATTTCCTGAAATACATTATCAAGCATTGTCAACTTGGGTCGCTGTGTGGTTAGTTGTTTGAGGTTTCATTGGTACTGGGGCACCCTCTTTTCATCTTCTTCCACCCTGACCCTTGTGTCTCAGGTACCTGTATTCTCACCTTGAATCTCAAAGCGTATCTCATCACCAATGAGCTACCAGAGAAGGGGTGACTCTCAGGGTTATGTGACTTGTACCTAGTGGAGGAAAGACACTGGAGAAATTGAGCTTTCTGGTTTTTCTTCTAGAGAGAGTAAGTCAGGTGCAGTGGGAGTAGTAATGAGAGATGAAGGATAAGATGAATTCATAGAAAATTGTGTAGGGGGAAAGGGAAGAGAATGGGAGAGAGGTAGAGTGAGAGAAGGGGTATAAAAGAGTAGAGATTAAATTGCAGAAATTTATTCTAACAGAAATAAAAAAAACTCTGATGGAACATTGCCAGGTATCATCTTAGATTTCCTGGTCTCCATTCAGACAGTAATGCATATGTTACTTAATCACCCTAAATGTCCTTTTCTCTTTATTCTCTTCCCTCTCATATCATTCACCTTTGTTAACTTTTCCCTTTTCCTGTCTGTACCTCAAATGTTGGTGTTTCATGGAGTTCTGTCTTTATACATTCTCTCTTATCTTTCAGATTCTCAAATTAGCTCTGTTCGAGTTAATTTGCTGCTACTCTGATCTTTCTGCTAGAAGCCCATGCACAGGTGCAAATACAATTACATGTGCATATTCTTGGCACAGTTGGAGTATATGTTTTAGGGACTTTTTTCCTACTTAATAATTGCACTGCTGGAATGGTCAAATCTGGTGTATCATTTACATGAACTACAGGGGGAATAATGCTTCTTGGAAGTTTGCAGCTTAGTGGATCAAAATGTAAAGCCAACACAGAGTTAGGCAACATTGTAGCAAAAAAAGAAAAAAAAAGGAATGCCCATTAATAGGGAACTGGTTAATTAAATCATAGTACTTTCATACTATGATATAAAATGCAGACATTAAAAATATTTTTCTATAACAATAAAAGTGGCTGAAATCAAAATAGTTACCATTCTAAGTGTTGACGAGGATGTGCATAAACTGGAACTTTCATACACTGCTGGTGAGAATGGAAAATAGTACATTGATGGTTTCTTAAAAAAGATAAACATTCGTCTGCCACATGATTTTTATACTGCACTTGTAAATGCTCTAACAGATTTGGGTTCAGTAGGTCTGGGGTAGGGCCCTGGTGTTTAAAATTTGAAAATCTTACCATTTGATTCTATTGTGTACTCTTGATTGAGACATTGTCCTTAACCCAAAGCCTGTATCCCAACACCTTGCATTCATGGTTCAATAAGTGTATGCATAAAAAGAAAGGCAGCTTTATATGGTGAAAGAAACTAAGATAAGGGTCAAGACTTTGACCAGTTTTTGTTTTGACAGTAATTAGCAAATGACCCATATAAACTTCTTTTTAGGAATTCACTTTCCTTTCTATAAACAAACAGTGGGTAAAGCAGGTAGAGTAGAATATCTCTTCAATCTCTTCAGATTCATCATTCTAGGAGGGAGGGTTTGAGGTTCAGAATATAAAGGATTACAAGATCATGTGCTGTGAAATCAGGTTGAGAATACCTCATAATTCAGTCAGACATTAGCGAGGACTCATGTTCCAGAGACTTTCCATTATATTTAAGGATCTCAAACTATCCTTCTTGTTGGAAAAGGATGATTCCCTTGCAAATGCATTTTGTTTCACAGAGTGGGTAGTACATTAGTTTCTTAGGTCTTCCATAACTAACACAGATGGGATGGTTTAAAAAATAGAAACTAATTCTCTCATCATTCTGGAGATTAGAAGTTCAGTATCAAGGTGTCAGTGGAATTAGTTTCTTTTGAAGTCTCTCTTCTTGGCATGTATATGGCTTACGTCTACCTGTGTCTTCACAATGTCTTCCCTTTGAATGAATTTGTGTCCTAATACCCTTTTGAGATCAATATGACAATGGTCATATTAGGAAAAGGCCCACTTTAACCCTGTCTCCAAATATAATTATATTCTGAGGTACGAGAGGTTAGGGGTTCAAATTTGAATTTGGGAAGGACACAGTTCAGCCTTTAACAGTAAGTGAATAGAGTATGCAAATAGCAGTCTCCATTTAACCATGGAAGTGGAGTCTCTCTTTGATCAGGAGCATGAAGAAACAGAAGCATTAGCTAATCGAACATTAAAATCATTATGGATAAAACATGTATCTCATGACTTCTTTGTTTTAGTGCAACAATTTACCTCAGAAACTATGTTAGTAATGAAAGCTGTTTCTACAATAGACTGTCCTTGGTCTCCATTTTACCAGTTATGAGAATTATACCAAGGGTACCTAGGCCCCATGCCAAAGTCTGGCTTGGATAGACTCTGCCCTCTGAACATCTTATTATAACCTTTGACTTTCGTTCATGAAAGGACCCAGGAATCAATTATGTCATCAGAGAAATCTTCAGAATATGTGAAATGTATTTTTGTTTAATATTGAGATTAGTAGAGAAATGACAATGAGACCACAGAATTTTGAGGGTACATAGGAACCTTAGAAATCATCTATAATCATGTTTCCTAGACCTTTTGCATTTGACTACTGTCAAATGCAATTAAATGAATTTATTAGGCTTTTTACACCACTAGCCTCTGTGGCCTTGATTATGTATGTATGTTACTCGAGGCCTTGATTATGTTAATGCAAAAGAATGTGGGTGTGAGGCACTCGTGCCTGAATATGGACATCTGCAGCATGGGTGTGTGCACATATGCAAGTGTGCACCCCTGAGCCTAGGAGGGAGGAGTAAAATGTGGGGTCACCCTGGGGGAGAGGGACTCACGTTGCTCTCTCCTCACTGACTTGTTTCCCCTGCTTACTATTAAAACCTGTGATGAGGCCAAGGGTGCCAACATTCTCTTTTAAACTGTTAGAACAGATGGTGAACCTGCCTGGACTGATGGTTGCACAACTACCAATACTTTTTTTTAAAAAAGATTTATTTATTTATGCATACAAGCACTGGGGTACAGGCCAGAGGTGGGGGGTGGGGCGTGGTGAGAGGATCCACCAGAGACAGAGTGGGGAACAGAACAGGCAGATTAACTGAAACACACTGCTGAGGGGAGCAGCAGGTGAGGTAGGAGAGGTCTGCTGCACCATGTGGGTCACCTTCCCGGCCAACAGCAGGGATCGAACTCGTGCTGCAGTGGCTGTGGTTTGCTTCATAGTGTGTTTCTTAACCCATTGGGCCATCAGGAAGAGCCCCCAATACTTTTTAAACAGGGGTGCCTCTTAGGGTTTCTAACTTTTTTTGCTGTAAGGTTTTTTTAAAAATTGAACAAAATCTCAGACTAAAATGTACTTAACTTGAATATATAGTTTTATGAACAAACAAATGAAAGCAAAAACAAAAACTTCACTAAAACACTTTGCTTTGTTCTGATAAGTATTTAGTGATAGTTCAGGGATAGTCTAAGGAGTGGTGTTTCCAGACACCCACTATTCTAGATCGGTACTTTTCAAACTTTACACATGCCCAATTTGATAAACATTAAAAGCAAATTTAGATATTGTCACTTCACGTTTTATCTTCATGCTGCCATACCTATAGCAATTTTGATGTGCAATTCTGTTTATAGACCAGAAGCATAGTAGTGACAGGTCAAAAGAAATGGTTGGGTACCAGTTTCCTTTAGTTGTATATTGAAATACAAGATTTGACCGTTTCTAAAAATAGACTAAAATAAATTTTTTCAAAAAGGATAAGTCTTGGAGTGACCAAAAAACCAATCAATGGCTTTTAAAGTTAAAAAGGTTGAGCACTTTGACACTACAAGCTTTTTTGCTTCAGTTCCTAATCGCTTTCTTTAATCCCAAATTCTGACTTGGGTACCAAAATCACCTAGAATACTTTTAAGATATCAGATTGTTGGGCCACACGTCCAGAGATTCTGGTTCCACAGGCCAGTGTGAAGCCTAATAATTTGCATACTGCTGCTGGGGGACCACCCTCTGAGAACCTTTGCTCTTAACACAGTCTGCTAAAGAGAGCTTTCCCATGGCCCAGTATTGGCAGCAGGAAGGAGCAACCATGATGATGAGAAGCACAATAGAAGGAAGACTGAACAGACCAAGAAGCAGCTTAAAGGAAGGTCAGAGAGATGCAAGGATTTGGAAAAATGAGCAGATTACTTTTACACAATACTTAAAGTATTTGCTCTCTGCATTATGCTGAATGCTTTGAAAGCAGACATTCATTAAAACTTTAAAAGTCAAATGGCTGCATAAAAAAAAAATCTTAATTTGAAAGCACAGAACCCAGGCACTTTAAAATTTGGTGTGCACACATGATTTTCCATCAGCAGCTGTTAGGAGGATAATTAAGGATTAAATTTTCATTTAATCATTTTCAGATATGAATATACTTTCCCTCTCCCCCACTCCCACCCCAAGTCATTTGAAAGATGGAACTGAACCTCTAGCTCCAGGTCTTATCTTTAGAGAACAAATAGATTTACTTCAATTTTGTAAACTCATTAAAATGATTTAAGAAATATTTGATTTAATTCTTATTTCCTAAATTAAATTTTCACAGTTATTTTTTTAAATTAGAGTTCTCATGTGCTTGAATGGGTGAGGAAATTCTATCCCATGCCTAAAAAGAAATCTGAGCAAAGCATAGCCTATTTGAATTCCAAGACTGGTTGGAAATTGCCACAAGTCGGCAGTAGGGAAAGTGAAGAGGCTCTGTAGCAGAATCACAGAACTGAACACCAGAAGGCTCTGCAGAGCATCCTCTTGCACAGCTTCTTTTTGCAGGGGGTGGCACCCTTGTGCCCAGGGTCACACAGCCAGGCAGTATATTTCCTGAGACTATAACCCGTGTTGTCTCTTTCAGAACCGTGGTACTGTTAGCTGGGTAAGTTCCCTGTAGGTTTCAACTCAACGTTCTGAGACTTTGTGGTGACACAGAAACGCGGAAGAGCATGTAAGCAACCTGAAGACAGGCCCCGGGCGTAGATCAGTCATTCTGCAGTCCTGCCCAGAAGCAGTGACCAAACACATGGTAGGCCACACACACAGTTTAATCAAATAAGCTGAGATGCTTGAAACGTGGAAAAGGACCCTGAGGAGGGGAGGAGAGAGGTGCAAGCGCAAACCGTGCAGCTGCTCCTTCTGGCCACGATTTTGTTTCCATATCCTGTGAAACCCTGGACTTCAATTCTCATGCTTTGAAGGCCTAAGGGCAGCTCAGTAGGTTTTGCTTTTTCTCTGGGATGAGTGCACACTGCTCCACTCTTTCTTTGAGGCGAGAAATACCCTTAGTTGAGTCTTTCTTCAAGGAATTCAGGTGAAAATGTGGGCAGGGAGGGCATGAGCTGTCTGATGGGGTCTGGGTTTCACTTCTCTTGAGAGATGCACTGGGTCAAACGCTTCCTCCCTCTGACTGCCTTGAGGAGGCTGATGATACTGGCAGGCTTGAGCCAGACCTTGCCAAACCAGAGGGAAGGGTTTCCCACTGCTTCCCTGGGGCAGACTGGGCAGCTGCCCACATTCACTCCGATCGATTCCAGCTGTGCTGTGCCAGGCTGGCCAAGGCTCCTGCATCAGTCGTGCTATCTGAGGGCACAAGAGGCTTCCATGCAAGTGCTAGAAAAAAGCACTTCCCTTTTCTGTCCCCTTGTTTCCATCTGAGACATTTTGCCCATTTTCTTCATACACTCATTTCCATTTCTTTCCTTTTCTCTTCCCATTCCCTCTTTCCTCTTTTTATCTGTGTGGCGCCCCTTTCTCCTTTCAATTTCCCCCTTACACTGTGCCACCCTTCCCCTCTTTCTCTGCCTCATTTCTGACTCTCCCTTTCCATCCACCCATCCCTTCTCCCTCTCTCCCTTGGAGCCCTCAGCCACTCTGATGTTTTCTCCTCCCACCCTGACTCACGTTGCCTCCAGCATTACACCAGCGTTAAACTACAGTTCTTGTGTCTTGAAAATAAGGAGACTTTGGTTTTGCACAGCTGCGAGCAGGATTGAGCAAGACAGCGCTTAACAGCATGGTGTTTTGTGGCCAAGAAGGAAGAGCGCACTTGTCTGTGTTTAGTAGCTTTGTCTGCGCTTTCATTGTCCAGTGTTCAAGAACAGATCCTTAATTTGCTGGAGAATCGTAGCCGAATAGTCAATTTACTCTAAAAGACTCTTGATTTAAGCCTTTTGAGAGCTCTACCTCTGACGTGGTTTTGGAAAGTGATTGCCTGTCATCTCGAAATGTTAGAGTAAACAGCGGCTCTGCTCAGCATCATGTGTTTATTTTCCACAGTGGCATTTGCTAGGTCACGTGGTAGCCATTTAATTTCCACGACTGACATTCCACAGGTCTGAGATTTCATTCCTTTGGGAGTATTTCAAATAGTTGTGGTTTAAACCAAGATGAAAAAAATTAAATATTTAAAAAGGAAACACATATGCCACCATCCCCCAAACTCATTCGATGGTGTCCTTGGTAGAGCATTGTGTGCAGCTCCTCGGCCCCACGACTCTCAGATGCCTGCAGACACAGAGCAGATTAGAAGCCCAGATAGCTGCTTTTCAGAGCTCTTGTAAGACTAGGCCCTTCAGCTGGGCTCCAGTCTTTTACACTTGGGCATTATTTCACTTTTGATTCCTCACACCTGCTTTGGTCTTGGCCAGCAAAGAGCTATGATACGGTGCTGTCCTAGGCTGCAGATCTCACTGTGCTAGAAGAGGAGCCAGAACAGATGCCCACCCTTTTCCCCACCCCAAGGCCCTTGCTTTCCCTTGGTGAAGAGACTGGTGGTATCTTCCCTCTGAAACTCCCTCGACTACAGACAATACAGAAGAGAGGAATAAATTCTTATCAAAGGATTTGAAATGTTTATCCCCCACTGAGAATTAAAATAGAGGAATAGAAATAGAAAAACTGTGACTCCTAAGCAGGAATGAGTTGTCAAGGACATGGCCAGCCCAAAGCCACATCATGGGGGGAAGTAAGGTTATTTCATACCATTTCAGCCACTCCTTTTAGCTCTTTGAATTTAGTGAACTTGACACATTATATGAACTTCCAGCTGTCTAAAGATCTCTTTCTAGGGGCCCTCCCTGGTGGCGCAGTGGGTTGAGCAATGCACTCTGAAGCAAGCCACAGCCACTGCAGCACGAGTTCGATCTCTGCTGCCGGCCAGGGAGGGGACCCACATGGCGCAGCAGACCTCTCCTGCCTTGCCCGCTGCTCCCCTTAGCAGTGTGTTTCAGTTAATCTGCCTGTTCTGTTCCCCACTCTGTCTCTGCTGAATCTTCTCACCACCCGCACCTCTGGCCTTGTACCCCAGTGCTTGTATGCATAAATAAATAAAATCTTAAAAAAAAAAAGATGTCTTTCTAGGTATATATGCCTTGTCTTTCCTCCTCTGTGACTCTTGCAAGTTCTCTGTCTTGTTCCCTCCTTGTACATCTTTTGCTAGGGGATCAGAAAACGCCATTGAAAGCAGGCATCTTAACTAGTCATGCTTTTGTGTTGCTTCTGTGGTGCAATAATTTCACATTTTAACAGAGGTTAAGTTGCTAACTGTGGACTTAAACTTTCCTGTCAAGGCCAACAACAAACTTTCTATCACTAAGTGATGACTTGTCTCAAAACTCTTTTCCCAAAAAATCTTTCATGACTATGTAGGAAAAGAAAAGGCAAGGGTTAAATCACAGATGAAAATGAAGCAGGGCTTTGGGATATCAGCACTGAAAAGACCTGAAGTGAAAAGACCACCCAAACTTCACATATACAGTGTGGGACCCCTCAGAGTGCTGTGGCTGTCATTTTGTCAACCCCTTGGAATAGTTCTAGAACAAATGAACCAGTGTTGCTATTGTCTTAGGCTAGTGTACGCCAATGTGGAGAACTGTATTTGTTTCTACACCTAGAGAAAAATGTCAGAAATTAAATTTTTGTCAGGTCCCACTACACTTACTTTCTTACCTGACACCTTCCCCAAGGTGCTGATGCAAGAACATCCTCTGAAAACGTCACACATGGTCCAGGCGGACCTGTGCAGACATTGACAATGATGAGTTTTTTATTTAAAGGTTTATTTATGCACAGAGGTGTGTGTGTGGTGGGGGTGGAGTGAGAGGAGTCACTAGAGACAGAGTGGGGAGCAGAACGGGCAGACTGACTGAAACACACTGCTGAGGGGAGCAGAGGACAAGGCAGGAGAGGTCTGCTGTGCCATGTCGGGTCACCTCCCTGGCAGCCGGGATCAAACTCGTGCTGCTGTGGCTGCTGTCTGCTTCATGGTGTGGTGCTTAACCCATTGTGCCACCAGGGAGGCCCCCATGATGACATTTTTAAAGAGCTGGGAGGTAAACATGAAACTGGTCACAGTATCTAGCCAGATTCTCCCTAAAATTGCCATGTAAAGTAGTAATTCAACATCTGAAATTGCCTCAGCAATGATGGGAATTGAAGAGTTTTTGATAAATTTACACTTATAGGTTAAGTTGTCTAAGAAGTTATTCTTAACTTTTTGCCAGTGGGTGAGACACATAAGTATTTTTTATACATTCCTTGTAACCCTTTTGTCTTTAGTGAGATGAGAAAGACACGATTTTAAACTCAATCTCCTCTTTTTAATGAAATTTCAGGTCAATTGTTGGCCAGAGATAAAAGTCAGTGTTTTAGTCTATTTTAATCTATCAAATAAAGGACTAATAATTACATTAAAATTATGCAAAAAGATTTGCATATTTAACTAAAAAACACTATTTACAGTTTGTTTGTTTGTTTGCTGCTGTGTAGGCCTTGACTGAACTTAAAATATTTGTAAATTTGGAGATTCTCCTATTTTTTTCATCCTTTTGGTACAAGTTCTTTGGCGTGTGCTTTGTGAAGGAAATATAAGATCACTACATTACTTAAGAGCCAAAGGCCCTGTGGGTCAAGTATGTTTAGATAACCTAGGGTAGTTAAAATTGAGTGTCTTTTCCTTAAGAATTTCTCTGATTTGTCAATATTCATGTACATTTTTGCATGTAAAATGCATCAGTTGTCACATATTTGAAGCACAGAACCCTCTCAGCAAGGAATATCTTGTAGCATCAGTATCCTCCAAACCTTCAGGAAGCACTACTTAACGATACCTGTAATAATAATAGCAGTGACAGAAGCTAGAACTACAAGTAGCATTAACTGAGCAGGTACCATATGAATATGCCAAGCATGTACTACTGCTCATATGCTAAGCGCTGTTCTTAGTACTTGACATGTGTAACTCATTTCATCATCACCACCCCCCTATGACATAGTTGTGACACTCATGGCCTAAAGAGCATAAATAACTTACCCAAGGTCGCCAGCTGTGACATCTGGGAAGTGTGATGTAGACAAGGCTGGCTGACTGGATAGCTTGCACTCTTTTCTCTTACATTGTGCTCCCAATGTTCTTTTTATGTGACAGGAGGTTGACAGTGATAGAAAACAGTAGCTAAGAGGTTGAATCCCATGGAGCTAGGAGCTTAGATGCCTAGAAGGTGTCGGCATTGTATGTATCTCCCTTGTAATTCAGTTAAACTGCTAGCAGGACTTAGAAGTAAGGGTGTGTGGTCAATATTATTTCCTAACTGAGGTAATTAAACCTCTGAAATCCCAGTACCATTACAGAAAATGGTATGTCACACAAATTAACACCACATTTTACCTGCTTTCTTATGGATTTAGTTGGATTAAGGCTAGATAACCTGTGTAGGTTTTGTTTTCTCAAATGGACTTTAGGTACCTGTGGCAAGGAACTTGGCTAATACATTTGGCCATTATAATAAGTGCAGGTCATGTTGATCAGTTGACTTGAATGGCAAATTAAAGCTACTCTATTATTGCTAGAAAACTCATTTTTGAACACTAGCATCCACAGGGTGCTGTGCAGTCTGTAAATGCTTTAACAGGTGTGGGCCCCGTGAGCCCCATGGCAGTCCAGTGAGGAAGATGGGCGTTTTCTCTCTCTATTCCAAAGATGACCGGGAATGTGATTTGATCAAGGTCATAGAGTTTGAAAGGGACTCAGTGTATTTTCTTCTAATTCAGACTTTGTACTTCTCTCAGCTGCTCTGGTACATGTCACCACGAATAGATGGGGTGTCTCATCTTGGAGTTGCCATTCTCTTTGCTCTTTGGAGTCTACCCCTACACACACACACACACACACACACACACATTCTTATTCATAGATATATCTCACACTCTGTTGTCTACTATATCCCCACTGTTTCTCTTTTCAGAAGAAAAACAGTGGTTTTTACCTACCAGAAGTCAGGCAGAGAATGAAAGGAGGGGACCTGGAAGAAGATTTCTATGCTAGTCTTTTATTCTCTCCTATCCCCAACCCCTGGGATTTGAAGGAAGAGCCCTATCATTCTGGGACAGTTGAGTCAGGAGAGCAGTAAAGCTTCTTGGAATCATGAAGTATGATTTTTTTGAGTCATAGGAGCAAAACAGGAAGAGATAATATATTGGCAAGAAATGACAACCAGAGCCAGGGGAGGGGACAGCACTGGGATAATTTTCAAGTACAATCGCTGCTGTCTGCAAAAATGAAAGGAGTTTGCAATGTGCCCTGCATCCTTGGGACTGCATTTCATACAAATGGCACTGAAGGAATGATCATAATGATAGCAGCAGACCCAGCATTCCAACTTCGCTTCCTTATGTTGGACCAGAAATAATTTAGAAGTATGTAAGTGGGGGAAACACAAAGAGAAGGAAAGGTGAAGAGTAAAGATAAGGGTGATTCATAAATTGAAAGATGATATTTTTTCTCCTATGGAATAATGCATTCAGTAAGGAAACAAGTACATCTTCAAGGGCACTGAAGTAGCGCTGCACTTTAGATATTGGAAATGGAAGCGCCACAAAGAATGTGGCCAAAATGCTTAACGAAGAGGGTGATATTTTATTTCTTTAGTAATTGTCGAACACTGAAGCTCAAGTTGACTCTGAAGATGTATTCTTGGAAACAGGAACAAAAGAATATAAAGAGAGATAATCTGGGAAAGTGTATGGCAGGTTTTTGGTGTGTGTGTGTGTGTGTGTGTGTGTTTCCCTCAGCAAGAGAAATGAGAAGGGCAGAGCACAGAGAATGAGTATCGGGTACACCATTTCTGACTTTGTCTTGGCTGAGGTGCTGACAGAATGATTTTTGGTAAAGGGGATGGGAGGAAGAGATGTCAAAAAGCTAATGACTCTCTTAGCAAACTCCAGTGTCGTTCAGGAGAGCATTTCTTCTAGCAATCAAGAATTTTTTATTTTTCAAACTTTGTTTAAATATACACAGATGACAAGTTAGCCTGAAGTCAAATTGTGAAGTAAGTGAACATTGGCTTTAGGGCCTTCTGAATCAGTCAATCATCAGGTATTTATCCAGCACATCCCTGCACAAGGCACCGTGCTGGGGTGGCTGAAGCACGTTACTGCATACTTGTCCTCGAACAACTTGCTTCCTGCTTCGGAGGGCACAAGTTGTTATACCCAGAGGAGTTGAACAGTCATCTGAATGTCAAGAGAACCTATCTTAAAATAGTATATACACTACCTAGCATTGACCACATTGAGCATGACCAAAACAACTTTTAAAAGCTTTAAAAATATCACCTTCTTGGGGCCTCCCTGGTGGTGCAAGGAGTTAAGCACTGTACTGTGAAGCACCTGCAGCCACTGAAGCACAAGTTCGATCCCTGGCCAGGGAGTGACCCACATGTGGTACAACAGACCTCTCTTACCTCACCCACTGCTCCCCTCAGCAGTGTGTTTCAGTCAATTTGCCTCTTCTGCTTCCTGCTCTGTCTCTGGTGAACCCTCTCACCCCCCACACCTGTGGCTTGTACCCCAGATATTGTTTGCATAAATAGATATTGTATGCATAAATAAATAAATCTTTAAAAAAATGGTTAGGAAGAACATTTGAAATGTAACTATATTACTACAGTGCCTTTTCATGGACTGTCACAATAAAAGGCAGTTATTACCACAAATAAATAAATAAATATCACCTTCTTTAATTCTTATAATAATGGTATGAGGTAAGTTCTGTCACTACCCTTATTTTATAGCTAAAGAAATTACTACATAGTAGTAAGTGGTGACATTAGGATGGGATCCAGGCTATATAAACCCAGAACCTGGGGTCTTAACCGCTATCCATGGTGCCCCTCACAAAATGCTACTACATACTATGAAAGGAAAATGAATGATTTAGGAGGTAAATGCAGTGGGAATTCTGAGTAAGGTGAAGCCTCTGTCAGTGCTTTGGTCCAAATTATCACTGTATCCTCTGAGCCCAGCAATGGTCCTCTGAGGGAAGGTGGTAAGGTCCTTATTAAAGCTCATTTTTGTAGTAGAAATGATGGAACAATTTTCTCAAGGTTCTACCACCCAAAACAAGAATTTGATGAAAACAGAACTAAAGAAAAAGGTCTCTACTACAATTTAGAGCTTTTAGCCCTGGGGGTTACCACGTCACTTTATTGACCAGCTACATGGCCCAGTGCTGAGTACTTTCTGTTGTTCTTCCCTTTCTCAACAGTTGTTATGTTGCTACATGCTGGGCATTAAGGAGCAAAGAGAACAAAGGCAACTCCAGCATGAGCTGGAAAGAACAATTGACTACTGAAAAGATTTATTTTTTTTTTAGATTTTTATTTATTTATGCATACAAGCACTGGGGTACAGGCCAGAGGTGTTGGGGGGGTGAGAGGATTCACCACAAAGAGCGGGGAGCAGAACAAGCAGACTGACTGAAACACACTGCTTAGGGGAGCAGCGGGTGAGGCAGGAGAGGTCTGCCGTGCCATGTGGGTTCCCTCCCTGGCTGGCAGCAGGGATCGGACTCGTGCTGCAGTGACTGCGGTTTGCTTTATAGTGCGTTGCTTAATCCACTGCGCCACCAGGGAGGCCCCCAAAACATTTATTTTTTATTCTGGAATAATTTTAGACAAAGTTGCAAAACTAATTCAGAAGATTCTCATGAATGCCTCATCCAGCTTCTGATAATGTTCATGTCATACATAACCATAGCATAAATATCAAAACAAAGAGATTAACATTGGTTGGTTAATGCTATTAACTAACTATAGACTTTATTTGGATTTCATCTGTTTTTCCAATAATATCCTTTTTCAATTCCACAATCAAATCTAGAATCCTCATCATTCTAGAATCTTCTTCCAGCTGTGATAATTCCTCAATTTTCTTTATTATGCATGACTTTGAAACTTTTCAAGAGTAATGGTCATTGATTTTGTAGAATGCCCCTTAATTTGGGGTTGTCTTATGTCTTCTTATGATTAGATTGTGATTCTATGTTTTTGGTAAGAGAGTTACCAAAGAAGTGATGTATAATATTGATTTATCTATTAACTATTAGTATTTGTCACTTGATTAAGTTGGTATTTGCCATATCACATCATTGTGGAGTTCCTTCTTTTCCCTTTGAAATTTACAAAAATCATACAGTAGTATCTTGAGATTTTACAAATATTCTGTTTCTCCTCAAGCTTCCACCCACTAATTTTAGCACAATTGGAAAACTTTCCTATAACACTTCTTTCCTTTTTTATATATGTAAAAAATCTTTTTTCCCTTCAAATTGTATTGATTTTCCATTCATTTACCTAATTATAATTTGGGGAGTACAACTTTGTACCTCAACGTGTGCACAGATTTTACTCACCTTCCACCAAAGCTGTAGTGCCAATAATCATATTACTTCCCCATCCTTTCTTCCCTCCTTCCACCTCCTCTGTATAGTAACCAGTATATTTTTCAGAGAATATAGAAGTTTTTTTTTTATATATATATTTTTCCACCTGTTTGCTTTCTTTGGTTATTTATATTCCACAAATGAATAAAACTATCTTTCACTTTCTGGCTTATTTCACTCAGCATAATCACTTCAAGTTCCATCCAGTTTATCCCAAAGGCACAGTTTCATCTTTTTTTTAATAGCTGAGTAGTATTCCATTGAGTATATACCCAATAGTAAAATGCCTTGAGTCCTCTCATTTGCATGTTCTCTTCAGCCCAGTGCACAGCTTCAGGAGAGATGCACATGGAGTGGTGAGGGAGGAAGGGGACACTCACCTGGACAGCCAGATCAGCCAAATCAACCCTGGCTATCCATGGAGTGACAGGTCTTGCAGCCAGATAACCCTCACATCCTCATTTGAATTTTTTAAACTTCTCTCCAGACTTAGTTAAAATTTACTGAATGCAGGGTCTGTTCATAGCTAGTCTTTATTATAGACCTAATTTCCATGGAGAATTTAGACAAAATTCTTCAAGAATTATGTTATACGTCAAACATACTTAAGCAAAAGCATCGTTTTGAGATCAGATTTTTCATATTTTCTTCATATCCTCTGATGACCATAACACAATGAAAATTTTACTCTAAAGTAAAGGCAATCAGTTTCTATGAGGTTATTCTCTGAGTACTAAACACCCTCTATGGCAGACTGCCAAATTTTACATGTAAACTACGTATATACTAATACTCTTTACAACTGAGGATCCATACTTTTAGTTATGGCTGTCAGACTGAATACTGAGCTGAATGATTTGAGTACAGGTCAGGGATAAAGAATGTGCTCTGTGACCACCTGATACAAGACTAACAGCCTATGTTGTCTTTAACTCATGAGAACATTGCCTTATGAGTTAGTGACACATGTTTGAAGGCTTACCAGGCAAAGGAAGTATACATTTTTGTGGATGTCTGTCCACTGGGCACTGGGAGATTCTCTGATTGTATTGGTGGTTCTATTGTCTTCATTAACAGTTTACTTAGAAATATTTAGTATTTTGTGTTCCAACTATTGAATGAAAAATATCTGACAGTGTATACAGATATAGACCTGTCCTGTAGGGTCTCTTTTTAAAACATGAGGTAATGGGTATTTTATAAGACATCTACTGATGGGCCTCCCTGGTGGTGCAATTGGTTAAGCAACTCACTATGAAGCAAATCGCAGCCACTGCAGCACGAGTTCGATCCCTGCTGCCGGCCAGGGAGGGAACCCACATGGTGCGGCAGACCTTGCCTGCCTCACCCGCTGCTCCCCTCAGTGTGTGTTTCAGTCAGTCTGCCTGTTCTGCTCCCCGCTCTCTGTGGTGAATCCTCTCACCCCCCTACACACACCTCTGGCCTGTACCCCAGTGCTTGTATGCATAAATAAGTAAATCTTTAAAAAAAAAAAAGACATCTACTGCAATGTGAGCCTCCTTATCCAATTGTCAACAAAGAACCTAACTCTTTTTCCCAGTTCATACCTGTTAGTCTCTATACTGTACCACCTCAGCTGATACCTCTACAATATTATTTGAATTACCTCTTCTTTCTTGTTATTCTCACTGTAGTCTTCCTAACTCTAAAAGCCTGAAGATAATGTGCTCCATCCCATTGTGCTATCATACTTTTTAAAACTGCAATCATTGTTGGGAGAATGAGGCCCTTTTGGAAGGGTAACTAGCATTTAGCAACTGTTACTGAACACCTAGTATGTGCTAGTACTAGGCCCTAAGATACAACTCTGAACTTGGAGTGTTTTGATGTCAAAGAAAATTAGAGCTGTTTTTGCTAAAGTTCATTCTATACCCTCTAACTCACATGCTCAGGACTTATTTAATATGGAAGATATCCCTAGGAAGGACTATAATCATCATCATTGTGAGGAGAAATATAAAGGGAAAAAAAGCAAAGGGTGATGGTCAAGGGGGATGAGATATGTGGAACATTGGGTCAACCACATCAAGGAAAGGAAAAACAAAAGTACTAGGAGACTTAGCTTGAGAAATGATGAAAGGAAAAGGCAATAAAAGATGGAACAATGAAAGTGCTGGAAAAAGTTTCCTGAAACAGAGATCACTCAGATTGCAAAGGTGTTTCCCAAGACAGTGATGGAAACTGGATCCCTAGCAGCATACAAAACTAGACTAAACAGAATTTTAGAGAGATAAATTGTAGGAAGCAGTTTGGCATCGGCTGAAGGATGAGCCTGTTTTGTGTTCTTCATCTTCAGCTCATGACTATAAAATTTCTATTTTCTGAGGAACTTTTGTTTGTTTTTTAAAACTTCTATAGCAAACATAGCCAAGTGGTCACAATGCAGCTCTTGACTGTAAGATACCTTGTATTTATCTCTCTCTGTTTCATGCTCATTAATCTTATTCCCCTACCCAAAAATAACCCCATAATCTCCAGGGAGGGGAGAATATCACAAAGTTTTCCTCTATAAATTCCACAGTAATGAGCAAAGATGAAGCAAATGTATGTGTTGACAAAATATGGGCTTATTTAATACAGATATCTATCTAGGCCCTCTGCTAGGAGCCAAGTAATCCAAATGTCTTTTCTTAAAGTATGAGAGAACTGGAAAAAATCCTCACAAGTAGTTAAATGTCTATATAAAAGTTATATATGATTGCTGAACATTAATACATGACAATGATATATAATGTAAAAGATATCAAAGCAATCTCTGACAGCTGCTGAATAAATGGTACAATATGACATGTATAACCACTGTGAGCTCATTGTTTCATAATAGTTGGATTCAAAATGACAGAAGATTTTCTTCTCTACAGCAGTCTTGTTTATTTTTCCCTTCTTTGTCCTGTTGTCTGTTTGGAATAGCAACATGATTATGTGAAGTCTAAATTTATGGTATGTGACAGATTTGGATGCACGTATATGCAGTTGTGAGTAGTGTTGTACATTCCAGTCTCCGGGGCAGCAAACAGGTGATAATAAGTCCAGACTCCTGGTATTTCATCTGACCGTGCAGGCATGGTTAGAGTGTCTGTAGCCACCATAGATCAGAATAGCCATAGGTTGAATAAGATATCTTGCATTTATCTCTCTCTCCACATGACAGATGAGGTTGTATGGTCCAACGTGGACAATGAAATTAATAAAAAAATTATATAAAACCTGTAACAATGAAATGCAAAAAATATAAATAAATAAAAGATAACTTCCCTGAAAAAAAAAAGAAATTTTATTCTTTTTAGGATACCCTCAGGTTCTTTTGTAATTGTTTTAGTTACCTCCCTTACTCATTTTCATTTGTATATCATTCAAAACAGAGAAAAAGTCCAACAAATAGAAGTCAAAAGCAGGAAGTTTGAATTGCTATATTTTCTATTTTTTTTCTAATATGGTAGTGAATATGTGTTCCTTAATAATGTGACTGTTATTAAAATTCTTATAAAATAAAATTAAAAAAAAAAGATCCAGAGTCCAGCAAATTAGAACAGCAGATCCTACAGGACCAGTGGGAGGCACCAATGGAAGTTCTCGTTTGGGAGCTGAGGCTCATCATCACTTTGCCTATCTTTAGACTGTGTGTTTGTGTGTGAGTACAAAATGGAATGGAGGAGGCTGAAGTCACTAGTAAGTCATTGACAGAAGGGTGGAAGGCCCATAGGGTAAGTTCTGTTTCCAGAAAGATATTTAAATAATCCAAGCTTTACAGTGCCAAATCAAGATAAAACTGAGAATACTCTGAATCTGATTCCCACCAGCCTGCCCTTTCATTTCCATTACTAGGTTCATCCTTACGGAACAACAACATAAATAGGCAGGATATTAGATGTGCTCTGAAGGTTCTTCTCATTAATTTATGGCTGATGTCTAGAAGTATTTTCTTTGATATAAGACTTTGTTTTAAAGAGACATGCCACATAGGGGAACACAGTATGTTTTTAACTGTCTTTTGTTTATCAATAAGGATATTCTTCAAAACTTTCACATGGGATAGAAAAAAGAGGGAAAAGGACATATTTTGATAGAAGGGAGTGCAGCTGATGGTGCAAGTGCCAACATTCCTCCTCTACAGGGGAAATTCCACTTCTAGGTAAGAAGGTTGTTGGTACTTGAAAATCAGGCTGAACTAGTAAAACTTAACCAAGCTATGAAAGATCAAGCAGCATTTCTCCAAGGCAAATGCCCTCTGTTGTGTAGACATCTCACAGCTCTCTCTAGCAATGGTTCTTTTCCCTTGGGAGGTGATTATAAATCTAAAATGCCATCCTAGCCTACAACCTAGAAAAATCAGGAAATTAGTGACTTGAATGGAAATATAATTCATGATATTATGCAAAAGTACACAGCAACTTAAGAGTGACTTTCAAGTATCAGTAAAACATAATGAACAAAAGCTACCTAAGCCTTTAGGTGATAAACACTGGATAAACTCTGTGCTACAGAATCTGTCAGTAATCTTACAATTGCAAGTGTCAAAATAATGGATCCAACTGGCTGGTGTTTTCCTGTTTCATAAAATTGAAATGTCTAAGGGTTTCAGAGTCAGACTGATCAAGGAGTTCTAACAGTATCATTGGAATGAGTTTTTCTGCTCTGCTTTGCTATGTTATTTATTTCATTTTCAGTGTCTGTACCTATCGTGGAAGTCAAATGATTATCCATGAGTTCCATACTTATGTCCTAGTAGCAATAAGTTAAGCAGGAAAGAAAAAGTGTCTCTCTTTTTGTTCCCAGAAAAAGGCTCTATCACAGGATATGTGTTAGTTTTCCCAAATTTTTAATGCCTTTGTTGTTGGATGAAAATGGATAATAATCAAAAATTATCTGTAAGCAATGGGAAGAAACAGATACTCTTAAAATTTATCTTAGGTTTTTAAAAAAATTTTAAATATATCTCTCTTACTTTGGAAATAATCAAGAAGTTCCAGTTTGCTGAATTTTTATAAGACAAAAATTTATATACATCTGTCATAATGATGACACATGAGATAGACTCAATAAGTACTAAATGAATTGTTGAATAAAAGTAATGGATAGGTAATTTATAACAATGAGATAATGTAAAGATAGCAGGGTATAAAAGAATGTGTATAGATTTGAAAGAAACACAGTAGTTTTCTATTTTAAATTGATAGTTGATAATACCAATATTATAGGATGATTGAAAATGATAAATTAGCTAATATGTGAAAAACTTAAAATGGTGTGTGGCTGTATTAGTTGATACAAAAAAGTGGTTCTATTAGAGGCTCTATGCCCGCAGTTCTGCTTTTTGTCACCAGGTGGAAGTAGTCTCATTAAAGATAATAATACTCATTTATTCATTTATTACTGAGTGATTACTTTTTTATTATTTGCAGATAAAACCCACATCTTTATTGAACTCAAATTTCAGAGGGGAATATAGGCAAAATTTAAATAACTAAATAAGTACAAAATATGTAGACTATTGATTAAATGCTAAGAAAAAAATAAAGCATAAATACACAGAGAATAAATAAGAAAGGTGCTATTTTTGATAATGTTATCAAGAAGACTTTATGAAGATGACATTTAAGCAGAGACTTAAATAAATAGAGGGACTGATTCATAGCATATCTCTGAGGAAATTGTTCTCCAGATAGTTGTATAGCAAGTGTGAAGGTCCCTATGAGGTCTGGTGTTAGAAGGCAGTGAGACGACCAGTGGGGTTGGATGGAAGTGTGTGATACAGAGAATGTCGGGAAATGGAGACATTATTTAGAGCCTTCTTGGCCATAATAAGGTATTTCACAATAGATATGCTTTGTTTATTCATTCCTTTAGTAAGTTAACTGCTATCTATCGATCAAGAAGTGTGCCGATGAACTCAGAAGAATAAGATGATTCACAATGAGCAGGCAGAATTACACTCCAAAATTTCAATCAAGTTTCATTACTATTGTAAAAGAAATATGTCCAAAGTGCAGAAATTGTGTAGAAGAGGTTCTGAAGTCTAAGGAAATCAAGATAAGTCTTTGAGAGATCAGCTTTGAAAAGTGAAGGATGAGAAGGAATTTTCTAGGCACAGAGAAAAGCAAGGAGTAAGTGAAATATGATAAAAATGCTAAAGAACAGCAATATGACACCAGTAAGCATGATACATTCAGGGGCGCAAATGGTGTCTAAGAGATAGAGAAAGCCCGTGATCCAGCCAGTGACCAAAAGTAAAAAAGTGTGTACAATGAGCACTCAATATGTACATATTAAATACGTATTGGATATTACCTATGTTAATGTTGAATTAGAATACTAATTTATAATTTCTGTTTCTAAACACAGATTGTAATAATTATCATAAAGCACTTTTAAATTAAACTTTATTGTATTGATGTGTAAAGTCCCATGCAAAGCTGAATCACTGCACCATTGTCCAGTCAACAGCATGAAGGGTGCTGATGAGGCTTGACCTATTCTGAGCCTGCTCCTTCTATGAGTGCTATAACTTGTAATATATTTATATTTTTGGCTTGGTCTCTCTGATAGACTAAGAGTCAATCTTTCATTATTGATGTTGGTATGATGACAGCAATCTCAGATCTTTGTCACTTATTTTCTTCATTCTCTCCAGAGAATGTTTAAAACTGCCCTAAGAACATAGAGTAACACAAAAATGTACCATATTCTTCAGCATCTCACTGCAGCCTTCCAGTTATCTCAGGGAAGAAATCCTCTCTAGTTAACTCCACAAGAAACCACCTAATTTCCTACCTGGATTAGAAATAAATAACATATAGTATGTTATAGTTCTCAATTCTGCCATGCATAGATGTTTGACCTTGGATAAATGATCATATTTTATGAATCCAAAAAGCCAAAAGTTGTAAGATGCCTTCTTACATCAGACAGATTAAAATGTAAAAAAAGAAGGTAACATTGATTCTAAGATGACATTAATTTTAAGATGCATATCCATTCAAGAATGTTAAGGTGTGAAAAAAATGCTTAGCTTTCCTTAGCTTTCCTAGCTTTCCTTTAGCTTTCCTTTAGCTTTCCTTAGCTTTTCCTTAGCTTTCCTAAGCCTTAGATCTTACCCAGTAGGGTTGATGGGAGGATAAATAAATATATAAATATAAAATAAGAAAATAAATATAACACAGGATCCAATATATCAGAGGCACACCAAAAAATGTGCACACAAGTCAAAAAGTCCCCATCCACTTAGGTTCTCTTTTTAAAAAGGGACTTCCTTTCCTCACCTTCTGAACATATTGGACATTTACATAAACAATTTCACGTTACGGATTTCTCCCAGTAACTACAGCCTGTCTCATGCTACTCCCCCTTTTTGCCCAAACTGGCTCCTTATGATTGTCCACACGCGGAAGCACTTCAGCTGTGAGGTGAGCTGTGAGGGCAGACTCAGATGGTAGGAGGTTCCCCAGACACTGCTAGCCTCTGTGATGACCTTTATAATGCTTTTGTTGTGAACAGGTGCTAGTTTACCAAGGGCTTTTTCTATGGGCTTCCCACTGAAATACACAACCCATGACAGAAATTGATGTTTTCCTGGTAGTTATTTAGTGCATCATTTGTGTGTGTGGTCGGAAGAACAGGAAATGTTTTTTATTGTTGGCACTAGTGACACTTGGATGGAGCAGGATAACTTTTACCTTTGGGAGTGAGCCTGTGCATAGTACGATGTGAACAGTATGTCTGGCTCTGCCCATCAGCTGCCAGTTGTCTCCAAACATTGTCAAATATCCCCAGGGGGAGGTGAAATTGCACCATTAGAGCGATGGAGACGGGAATTCTGCCTCTTGTTGGGCGCTTGGCTTGGCCAGGAAATAATGTCAGCTCACCCACCTCATTACAGGGTACCTGTGATGGGCAAAATGGGTAGAGCTTGTGAAGTGCTATACAAGTGTTATCATTCTCTTCTCAGAAACTGGAGGGTTATGGCTTTTTTTTTAAAAGATTTATTTATTTATGCATATATGAACTGGGGTACAGGCCAGAGTCACTAGAGGTGAGAGGATTCACCAGAGACAGAGTGGGAAGCAGAACAGGCAGATCGACAGAAATCCATTGCTGCAGCGTTCAACCCGCTGTGCCACCGGGGAGGCCTGGCTTTTTTTTTTCTAAACAGCATTGACTGGAGCTTCTCAGTGCACGTTCACTGGATTGGGAGATTTCATGTAAAACATTTGCTATAGACACACCAGCACCAAGGACAAGCAACGCACATACCCACTTCACAGATGGGAAATGAAAGTACCAGATGTATTAACTTGGACGAGGCCACACACAGAAGAGTAGAGGAGCTGCACGCAGCAGGTGTCCTGGCTTTGGGGCCTGGCTTGGCTCTGTTTTGCAGGCCATGTGGGGGGGTTCTTCTCACCCCTAGCACAAACCTACTGATCATCCTGTGGGTCACGCCCTGTGCCATTCACTCAGGGATAAAAGAAAACGTGATGACGGCAGTGGGAGCTTGAGATAGTTTAGGATGAGGATAATGGAACAGTAGGAAGAACCTAAAGTCTAACTGAAGTACTTTTCAGCTAAACAGCTCATTGGAAACACTTCTGATGAGCTTACGTGCAATGTAAAGTTTCCTCATACTGGCCAGGCCCTCTCGTATGTCACTTTGGTACCGTGCAGTCAAAGAGGGAGGAGCTTTGCCAAACAGCTTTTCTTTTGTTGTCAACCTGTTGGAAAGCCGTGACTTGACTGTATTTTTCTCCTTTGAACTGTTTTCTGGGTGATGTGGATGTATTTTAGTGTAATGTTCTAATAGTGGGTTTTGGTGGGGTGTGGGTGGGGAAAACCCACAGTGTATGGCTTACTTTCATCTCATACTATGAACACAAGACCCCAACATGACATAAACAGACTGACCCTTTTGCCAGTAGAGTCGAAGTGTCTTCCATGGTTCCCCTTATCAAGTAGCTGATGGCTTTTGAGGCTTTTTGCTGTGTAAGACTCTGAGTGAAAGGCTGTCCTATAGACGCTTGTAACCTTCCAAACACATATGCACAAAACTAAAATAAAACATAGCGATCCCCGATAATAGAAGCTGGGGTGGATTAAGGACCACTCTGCATGAGACATTTATTTCATAAATAATTTTAAAAATAACTTCACATTTGGAGCTGGATAATTCTTTGTTGTAGGGGCTGTCCAGTGCATAGAGGATATTTAGCAGCATTCTTTGGTCTGCTTAATTAGATGCTAGAATTTACCACCACCTCCACCCCCAGCAATTGCAACAAACAAAACTGTCTGCAGACATTGCCAAACATCACCCAGGGGCAAGCTCATCCCTGATTGAGAACCATGACTCTAGATGCAATAAGCCTGCTCTTCATACTGTATAATTTTCACTCCACCAACCTGGAAACTGAGGCTCTATGAGAGCAAGTAACTTGCTCAAGAGCACCTGGCCAGTGAGCAGCAGAGGTCAGCACTGAGTGGAACCTTGCTGACCTTAGGTGGTGGTGTGGCCACACCACAGTGCTGCCTGCTGGGGGCTCAGGGCTGGGGTGTACTCTAGGGGAAATGAGAACAGGGCCACTGCAGAGGAGGAAGGGGCCTCAGAACAGACAAGTTGGATCAGAGAGGAGGGCAGGCAGCTCAGGTTCGGGCACATAAAAATTCTGAGGGGCTGGGAGTAGACTGAGAGGGGCTGGGAGATGGCCTGCACCAAGTGGGTGGACAGCTACTTGGAAAGTGGATTTCTACCACCAAGCATTTAAGTCTATTTGGAGCCTCATGTCTCACAGACCACAGTTTGGGGTACTTCTCTAGCCCTGGCTTCTGTTTGAGGTAACATGTCTACAGGTCCTGCAGGAGTGACACCTTTTTTCTGTATGGCTGCCTCTGGTTGAGCTCTGCTCCTCGACCCTTAGCCCTCGTGGGAGGCATTTGTCATCAGGCTTCCCTTCCCAGAGCACTAAACAGGCCTGAAGGCTCCACAAACTGTGAAGAGAAATAAAGCCCTGGGAAGTGATGCTTATCCACCCCCTCTCTCTTCAGTTTGGCTTTTGGCTCCTGCCTTTTCCTTCTTAATAATCCTCCAAAGAGGCAGACGTGGTAAATACAATCCTGCCCTTCTCACCTCACCCCGCTACCGGCATCCCATGCCTGCTATGCCTTTAGCTTCAGATCCCCGCTCCTCCCTCCCTGAGCATGGGGAAGAATTCCTGCGCAGGCTTGTCAATCTGTCACGGAGGTCTCCAGCCCCCCCCCATGCCCCACCACCCCGCACCTCCTTGGCTCTGTCCTGAACATCAGTCTGTGTCTGTCAAAACACTGACAGCGCTTCTCCCTGCTCAGAGAGCATCAGATCCCATCTGTACCGCAAACAGTCTTCCAGGTTTATTTTGCCTATCACTTCTGAACACTTGCTATTTAAATTCCAAATCATTTTTCGAGGGGTTAACAGTGTCCCTGCTATTCTTGGAGTTTATGTGTTACATCTCCAACTCAGCCACCTTATTTGTGTGCTCCTAGAATTGTATATGTACACACTCGCTCACACACCAATGTGTGTTCATACACACGTTCATGTCCATGCAGACACACAAGTAATGTTTTGCCCACGCACCACTGATCGTCGGGCTGGGTTATCATTGGTCTATGTTATGTGAGTCAAAAAATTTCTGAGATTATTCTTGCTTTCAAAGACCATTTGAGTTATTAGGGGAGAGAAGAGATATGGAATAGTTTAGATATATTTTATTTGTTTCTTCAGGCCCTTTCCAATCAAAATTTAATGATGTGACTTTTGTCAGTTGAAATATGTTCAGAATGCTTATCATCGTTCTGTCTTGCCTCTCTTTGATGCTGGGAGGTAGGGAGTGGAATTTAGAAGTATTTCTTGGTGAATAAAATGTGCTTCTCACTTTCTCTGTTCGTAGAAGCAAGATCACCTGGTGGCAGGACTGGTGCATTCTACCCGCTTCTTTCAGGTCAGGACGCCCTTGCAAAATCTGACTCCTTCCCCTTAACTGCAAACCCATTTAGATGCAGTGACACTGGTGCAGCTGCGAGTATGAAAAGTGGGGACTGGCTCCGGCACCAGAAGTCAGCCTTTTCACCAGAGCTCCAGCCAGCGGCCTGGTGACTCCACCTTTGACTAGCTAACTTGGGTCTTGGGCACCTGCCTGCTTCTCTGGGCATCCCTGACCTGCTCATGGCTTGCTGCCTGATCCTCTCGCAGGCAGCAGATCTCCTACTAGATTTATGTCCCTTCCTTCTGGGAGCTATGCCTGGAACACTGGGCTCTGTCCAGCTCCATATCAGCACAGCTCACTCCTCTGTGATAGCTGGGTTGTTTGGGTTCAGGAGCTGGCACCACTAGGCTAATACAGAGAGAATGAGAGGTTCCACTATTGCAACCCGGGCCTGATTTCTGAGATAGAATTTGAAAACTAGGGCCTCCCTGGTGGCGCAGTGGGTTAAGCAACGCACTATGAAGCAGACCACAACCACTGCAGCACGAGTTCGATCCCCGCTGCCGGCCAGGGGGGGACCCACATGGTGCGGCAGACCTCTCCTGCTGTGCCCGCTGCTCCCCTCAGCAGTGTACTTCTGTTGATCTGCCTGTTCTGCTCCCCGCTGTCTGTGGTGAATCCTCTCACCCCCCCACACCTCTGGCCTGTACCCCAGTGCTTGTATGCATAAATAAATAAAATCTTTAAAAAAAAAAAGAATTTGAAAACTAGTGAAGCTTTAAGGGAGAAGACCAATTGGCCTTTTTCAGTAAAATATGACTCGGAATGACTGGTTGGGAGACCACTGTGAGTGAGAGAGACCCAGTAGCTGGGTTGTTTCTGTCCAGAGTCATGAAGTACCCAAGAGTTACTGAAGAGTGCCCAAGAGTTGAACCCTAATTTAACATTATAGTTTCTTTTTCTGCAAGTCTGGTGTTATTCCAAGAGTCAGGGGACGTTCATAATTTGTTGTGGGCTCCACTGGTAGTAGAGTCTGTGTTGTATCTTCCTGCACACCAACACCACACCAGTTTGCAAATCATGTGCCTTTGCTACCCTCAGAAATGCCAACAGAAGTGTCCTCTCTAAAGAAACAGGGCTTTAAGCAGCCAGATTGTTGAGAGGTAATGGGCTTCTGCTAGAGGAAAATGCAAAGGCCAAGGCCAGTCCTCCCAAAAGCATCTCCATGTCTAAGTGGTAGCTGCCCCCACTGTGTGAAGCTGGACAGTGGGAAGGACCATAAAGATGGAATTTCAAAATAGAATAGAGTGTCTTTCTAGTTAGCATGCTCTGGATAGGCCCACTTATTTGGAGCCTCTGTCTCACAGACTACAGTTTTTGGTACTTCTCTACCCCTTTTTCTTTTAGTCTTCCTCTGTCACTTCCTGTTTTCTTTCCACCTGTCTCCCTCATCCCTCCACCCTTCCTCTAACTCCCTCCCTGCAGTCTTCCCTTGATCCTTTGTTCCATTCTCCTTTCTCTCTCTTCCTTTCCTTCCTGGTAGTTTTCTCATTTACTTTGTGTGTATTTCTATGAGTATCACTTTAAATTTTATTAAATATTGAAAGATATGAAAATATTTATAAAGTACAAGCTGGCTATGGAAATAAGCAATGCCATCAACACTTGTGCACCTATCATTGAATGAACGAATAGACAGACATGGTCACAACTGGAAATTTCTATCCAATAGTTTCCCTCCCCTGTTAACTAATCATTACTAATCATTACTCCACACTGTGTATCTGATTAGTGATTTTCACTGAAGCTTTGATAAGCCCAAAGTTCCTCAGTAATTAAGTCATTACCTCTTTATAGAAAATTTTCAAATTTGAGAAGATCACAGGGGTGGGCTTTCTGAACACTTTGTTAGTAAGTAAGTTAGTAAGTTAGTTAGTAGGTTAGTAGACTTCCCAGTCTTCTTACTAATGAAAATGGAAGTTATTAAAAACCAGTATATCATCACCTAATATCATCCAAAATAAACCCACAAATTGATAACACAGCCTTTGATTCCAAAGCTACTTAAAATGATGTGTGAAATAGTTTTGTATGTTACTAAATCTGACATATATAGCACAGCCTTTCTCAGATTCTGTGTTCAACAAGTTTCTGTAGTGTTTTCTTCTTTGAATTCTGACTTCAGTAAAAATTCATTTCACTCATGTGAGGTCTCTCTTACATATGGAGAGGTCCTTTCTACAGATTATTTTTCCTACACGCTATTAAAATCAGGTGAAATCACTCAAAACTCCACAAGGGAATAGCCACATATGATTATTCAACACTTGAAATGTCCAAATTGAGATGTGCTATAAGTATATAGTGCACACTGGATTTCAAAGACTGAAATCTTTGAAAAAAATGTAAATTGTTTCATTAAGCTTCGTAATATTGATTATATGTTGAAACAATAATGTTCCATATGACAAGTAAAATAAAATATGTTATTAAATTTTAATTGCACATTTTATTTTTAATGTAGCTACAAGAAATTTTAAAACAGTATGTATGACTTGCATTATATTTATATTGAACACTATCTCGTGTTTTCAACAAGACAGACTATGTAGGTGTGATGTGAGTTCTTTGCTTATTGCCTTCAAACCCATTCCTTGTCTTCTTCCCACTTTGCTCTGTGTCACAGGGACGGCTGCTTCCTGCAAGATTCTGTTTCCTAAGTTTCTATAATGCTTGATTCTGCCTGGATTTAGTCAATAGCAGGCCATATGGAGGGAGTAGAGCAAAGTAGAGAAAGAAAAACCAGCTTCTCTGTCTCTGCTTCCATGCTGCAGATCCCTGCTAAACAGTGACTCCAGTTTCCTGTAGGGAGACCACTACCTGGACCCGGGGCTCTGGGGACGTCGTTTCCTCCCTTCATTCTTCCTGTCTGTTTTAATCAGTCTCTCTCTCCCACATGTGGCTTTTTGTCTTTTCTATTTTCCATTTCAGTTTTTCTGGCTGGCCGCTGACTGATATAAACTCTAATGAAGGGAGAGATCAGAAACGACTAAAAGATGCTGAAATATAAAATGAAGATCTGGGGGTTGAAATGACCTCAAAAGTAATCAAGTCCATCTTTTAGACTGTAAGTGTGGAACTTAAATGGGAATGTTAGGAGAAGGGTACAGAAGGAAAGAGAAAGAAAATTCTGTAGGCAATGCATAGCCCAGCAGAAGGCTCAAACATTTTTTTAAGATTCATTTATTTATGCATACAAGAACTGGGGTACAGGGCAGAGGTGTGGGGAGTGAGAGGATTCAGCAGAGACAGAGCGGGGAGCAGAACAGGCAGACTGACTGAAACACACTGCTGAGGGGAGCAGCAGGCAAGGCAGGAGAGGTCTGCTGCGCCATGTGGGTCCCCCTCCGTGGCCAGCGGCAGGGATCGAACTTGTGCTGCAGTGGCTGTGGTTTGCTTCATAGTGCGTTGCCTAACCTACTGCGCCACCAGGGAGGCCCTCAAACATGAGAATTTTCTGGGTCTTTTTCAGAAGATGGGGAATAAATCATCTGACAGGTTTGGCAGGGTTTCTGTTTTTTTAATAAACCTAATTCTAGAATACTTTTGGGAAATCCCAGGTTTATAGAAAAGTTGCAAAAATACTATGATTTCTTATATACCCCTCACCCAGCTTCCTCTAATATTAACACCTTACTTTGGAAATATTTAGTCGTTGAAAGGTTTATTTTAAATGTGGAGGGCAATAAGTTTTATTGATTGGATGACAGCAGATTATAGAGGTTCTATGTTCATTTCTGAACTTTAGAATTTGCAAGGGTCTTGACAATCTGTAGTCCAATTGTTTCATTTTATCAGATCAGAAACCCAGTGCTTGGGGGAGCTCAGTGACATCTTTTCCTCCACTATGTAGGAATTAAAATCTAGACAAAAACTACAGTGCTGAGCTAAGGGTCACTTGACTCATTAATGAAGAATTGAGACTAGAGCTAAATGCTTTTTCTTGCAGTCTGAGGATTATTTCATCAACTACTAGGTTGTTCTTAGGGTAGATGAAAATAGGGAATCATAGAGTTTTATGCATGACACTTTTCAAGGTGTAGGTCTGTGCAGGTCTCTTTTTTGGGGGGGTACATGTTAGGCCAGCTATTGAAGGGATCAGTAGCTACTTTACATGTCCTTTCCAGTTCTCAACTTTGACTCCTGTTAGAATTACAAGGGAAGTTTGAAAACTGCCGATGCCTAGGCTCCAGCTCCTTATCTATCTGGTCTGATATGGAGCCTGGATAGTGATATTTTTAAAAAGCTTGCCAGGTATTTCTAAACATGGTCAGAGTTGAGAACCAGACCTGGAGCATACAATAGCGCTAGACATCTGTACATTGTGGGTTGTTCTGAGCTGATCTAAATGTATATTCTATGTGAAGTGTATTTGGCTAGGAGGTCATCTAAGATAGAACTTCCATGCTTCCTCGGAAATACTCAAGTTCTCTTTGTACACTTCCATTGGCTTGTCACTGTTAGCATCCACTCTTTTCTGTGGTCTATTATCTTTCTTTTGTTCATGTGATTGTGTGGTCTTAATTGAATGCTCAGAGTTGTTTGAATTAAGAAATATGTCAATATTCTGAATGTTCTTTTTGCCATTTTCAGTTTCATTTTATAGAAGACAGAGGGTACTTTAATTTTAGGTGCTATATCACCCTTGGTCACCTCATTCCTCTCCCTCTCAGAAGCTGAGGGATTGAAAGGGTTTCCCTCTTTATTTTCGTTAGCATTCAAAGTGCTAATGTATGCATCCCAGTGTGTGTTTGTGTGTGTGTGTGTGCACGCACACATGTGCATGCAAGTGTTAGGGTCTATAATATACAGTACCTGTAAATGCTCAGAGATGTTATGGAAATGATGGAAGGGCTGTGCCAATCTTGCAAACACAGAGCATGCATTATTCCAAGACTTTGGCTTTCCAAATGGGTACCTGTAAAAACAGCTGATAGATTTATGTTCATGTATTAAACAGGCCACCCAGCCCCAGTGTAAAATCAGGGTGACAACTGAATACATCACTGTTCCAACAGCTACCTGGGTGCTCTCATTACCCAGTGGAAAATGGGCCTTGCTTGTTCATTAGAACTCCTTTCTCCTTAAGGAGAGCCATTTACACGCTGTCTCATTTAAAACAAACAAACCAACCCCACAGAGACGCAAAAGAAAACAGAAAGACCTTTTCCTTTATAGCCTCTGGAAGGTGGTGCGTGTTACTTTTGTTTGCCTGTGTCTAAGCTGTCGTGGATGAAGGATAACTGCACACCTGCTCAGAAGAGGGAATTGTTTCCTGTGGGGGGAGAGATTACCTGTCAGCATTAATTAGAAAGAGGTAGAAGCCAGGTAATATTTAGGGGAGAAATTACTGCAGCTTGCACCAACAGCATATTGATGGTCTCCCATGTCACTTCAGGGTCTTGGACATTGAGCTACAGTCCTACGAAAGGAGCATGCAGGTCAAGGCCTAGTAGGTGAACCACCACATGATACCTAGAAAGCAACAACTCATGGTACCTTGACTATGGGGCAGCGGTTCATGGGGACAGGGGAGGAGAGGGTTCTCTCTTAAACTTCACTGCCCACAGCTTAGCTCTTGAATTCTGATGCTGGAATATTAAGGAAAGACACAGAGGCCACAGGGTCAATTGTCATTCTGTCCCAGGTGTCCTCCTGCATCCCCACTTCATCAGCTGCTCCACACTTCCACCTCCCCTGGCTCTCTGACCCTGTGGCACCTCTTCTGGCCCCCATCTTCTTGCTGGAGTCTTCCTTGTTCTAATGAGCCAGTTGGGCAGTGCCTCATGCTTTGACCCCTCAATTTCACCAAGTCTTCTCCCTCTGGGCTGACACCAGCAGCTGTGGGGCAGACATGGTCTTCACAAGCCCCAGACTCAGCTCACCATTGCCAACCTTAACCCTGGGAGGCACTGGGAAGTCCCAGTACACCATCTTCTGCTAGTGAATTCTTCCAAGAGTAGGGTCGCTGCTCTCCAGTCCAAGCTCCTCTGTCTCTTGAACTGTGGATTTGAGCAAGTTGCTTTAGGTCTCAGTGCTTCCATTCCTCATCTTTCAATAAAACCTCTCTGGGAGCAACCACCCTCAGTTACAGACATGTTCAGTTCCTAAGATTTCTCCACGGTCAGGATGAAGGAAGTGAGTGAACACTGTTGATGCAGAGCTCTTCACTGGGGCAAATGGTGGCATTTGTGGTACTGATCCTCCTCCCATCGGATGTGTTTTTTGGGGTCCCTGGTGGGTTTAGAAGCAAGGTGAGTTGCCTAAACACTAACCAAACCCTCTGACTTTCCAGAGTGTCAGGTCTATGCATCCAGATCGGTTCCATGTGTTAGTATGTGAGCGTCTTTGTCCCAGACCCATGAACAAGTTTTGCCAGGCTCCATGCTGCACCCACACTTGGAGGTGAAGTTTATTGGCTTGACTTATGAAGGGTTCCTGGACAGAACCCTGCCCCTCCACACACCTCTGTTCTGGGGCCAGGCAGGCAGGATATCCTCATCCATGATTTCTAATTTCTTCATGTGGCATAAGTTGCTAGACATAGTATATGCTGAGCCCCAAAGAGACCAGCTAGTTTAGATGTCCAAAACCCGTGTCCACTAGGGTGCTGCAGAAACGGGTTTCTCCTTCCTTAAACTAATTTCGAGTGCTGTTTGAGATCCTTCCCAAGGGACTGGAGATTGAGGACTAGAAGTGTCCCTAGTTCTTCTTGTGGTTCCTGTGAGGACAGACCCACCTCCGTGCAGTAAGAGCATCTTCCACCAGCTCATAATGTACATAAATAAAAGCATGCAGGGGCTTGCTACACAGGGCTCACTGGTCCGTGCGGTCCTGGGAATCCTCAAGGCCAACCCAAACCCTGAGTGAGCAGATGCCCAGGGCACCTGCTGGTCATTCTCTGTCCCCTCAAAAAGAACACCCGTCTTCCTTCCCTGGGGAACTGTCGTTGGAGACCTGGGACAATGCTTGTCGGTTGCTCTAACCGTTGTATCCAGTTCTCCCACATTATACTCCAGTGCTTTGTTTCCTAGCACATTTTAAACATCTTTTTCACCTTTTCTGTTGTCTTGGTGGATGAACCCCACCAGCCCAGGGGGAGCCAGCGAGGATGCTCCTGGAGCATATAAGCAAAGGAGAACTAGCTCCTAACCCCACCTCCTGCCACTTCCATAATTGCCTTCCAAGGCCCTTGGGACAGGGTTTCATGAAACTGCCTGATTAAATATACTGGGGGTTACTTTACACCCTTCAATATAAAAGGGTGATAGTCCTATTTTCTATACCCCCTTAAACCTGATAACCTCTACTGAATCACAGCATTTCTGGGCTATAATAGATGTCCTCAAGTGGAAAACTCTTGCATGCCCTGTGTCCCTTGTTTGGCCAGGCATGCATTTCCTCCTAAAAGTGTCTGCCCCAGGACCGAGCAGAGGAAAGGTGAACTCAACTCTCTGGGTTGGGATGTTAAGAAGAGCCAGGGTGCCATACAGGGTAGTTACTGTGTTTTCTTTTACCATCGGGTAAATGGGCACTGTCAACGTCAAAATAAGACTTGAACCTGAGGAACCTGAGAGGATCACTCTGTATCCTGATAAGTGAGTTGTTCACATTGAAAGAGAGAAATACCATATGCAGAGCAGGGCCTACCTTGCTGACAAAAATGGACAAATTCAATGGATTCTTGATAATAACTTTGACATCCCTTCAGCTGCCAAGATCCGTCTATGACTGATCTTCCCTCCTCCCATCAACCTTTAAAAGTTGTCATCACACTATTTTAAGCTCACATTGTTAAAAGCAAGGCAAACTAAATTTCTCCTGAGATTTCTCAGCTTTGTGTGGCTCTGAGCTTCTCAGAGCACTTGCCAGGGTTCAGCTCACAGCCAAGGCCAGGATATACTTCAGGGGACAAGAAGAAAGACAATCAGCCCTACAGTGGAAAGAATAATGTAGTGTAGAGAATATTAGCTGGAGGATCATGGGAGGTGGGTTCTGTTGCTGCTCTGCGGCTGATAGTGAGACCTTGCATCCTCCCTGTCCAACACAGTGGCCACGTGACTACTGGGCACTTTCAGTGTGGTCAGTCCGAATGGAGATGGGACATAAGTGTACAGTGTACACTGGATTTCAATGACTTGGCTCAGAAGAAAAGACTGTAAAACATCTTGATAATTTTTTATATTGACTGATGTTGAAATGTTACTGTTGTGGATATATCAGGTTCAACAAAATATATGCGTAATTTTCTCTGTGCATTTTTACATTTTTAATGTGCCTATTAGAAAGTATTGAATTTCATTCTCTAATCTAATGCCACATGCATTAGGTATCTGTGGGACAGTCTGACCTAGATAATCCTGTATAGCTTCATTAATTGGTAAAATTAGGTATATAAGAGACCACCTCTGAGAATCATTAATTTTCTAAGGTTCTTCTTTGATAGCTTAGAAATAGTCTAGCATCATCAATGAATATTAAAGGGTTATTTGATGTAGAATATCTGTCATGACCTTCATGTGTTGGGCTCTAGACAGTACAAACATATTTTAAAAAGTACAAGTCCTGGCCTCAAGCAGCAGAGACTGGAAAGGAAGAGATAAAGCCTGGAAATAGATGTGACTAATTCCCAAATTAGTTCTCACATATATGATGTGTAAGGCTTTAATAGGTCCCGAGCAGTTAGATCGGAAGACTATAGTGGGAAGTCACAGTGCAGGCAAATCAAACTATATTATTTCTCATTCTCCCACGAATATTTGACAATGGGGAATGATGAGTGAGCGTGAGTGGGTTAAAGGTAACGGAAATACCTTCCAGGTCTTTCCCTTTAAGAGTATTTTCCCTATCTTTTCCCCATCAAGATTGGGAAATTTGGATGGAACTACCCATTGTTCCTGCTAACCCAGAACTTCAGCTATTTTCTCCAAAAGCTAGAGACAATTAGAGCCTCTCTGAGGCAAAGGGGGTGTTATATGAGAAAAACCTGACAGCAAAGAGCAGTAAAGTTGTGAGGCATCTTTCACTCTTCAAGGAAAGGGAGAAACTCATGCTTCAACACCATTCCTTGGCACATGGGGTAGCCTGCCACTCGCCTGTGTGACCTTCCTTCCCCCTGCCCAGGGACAAATGCTCCCTCAGCACATGTGACCACAGTGCTTCATGACGCTTACTTCGGAGTTGTGATGAATCTATTCTGGGTGCCCCCAAATAAAACCTTTGAAAAAAACTGTGAACTGGACAACGTCCTCTCTCTCCTTCAGAGTTCTCCTCCCAGCTAATTCAGGAAATAACATCTCAGAGGTCCCCATCTTGGTGTGTGTGGTGTTTTAAAATCCTTTCTAAATGGCTAAGAAGTCATTTGCTTTTCAGTCATTTGCTTTGTGTAACCCTCCCCTTTCCTGGCAGAGACATTGTATGCACTCTATTAGAGCATTTTTTTTCTACATATAATGGCACCAATTAAATTACCTTGCAGCCCGACCTTAATCTGGCAGGAATGATTATTCCATGAAACAGTTAGGGCTCTAATTGACATGAAGTGCCTGCAAAATATGTCTTTTGCAGCAACCCCTGTCAAAGTCACATTGATATGCTAATCCCCATAGCTGGCAGAATCACTTCATAAAGAGAGACATTGAAAATTGAATTATTTCAATTTCAGTACCTAGGAATCTAGTGATCTGTCTGTATATGTAACTAAGTAGGTGCAATACTTTATATGGGTAAACAGCTGTACTAGGGCGTTGCCATGGAAACTGCTTGACTCATGGCAGTTGTGTTAGTGATGAAGTCATTAGCAGTGTGAAATGTACTTTGAGGTTGTCAAGTGTAACACTCCAGGAATATTTCAGCGGTATTAGTGGAGCCTTTTCATTTACATAATTTAGACTTTCACACATGATCTCATTATGGTGCAAGAAAGAAGCAGGTTGTGGGGGCAATTGTACCCAGACCAGATGAATCTCCATTATGCCATTCAATTATTATTCTTGCTCCTGAAATAGGGTTCCCCAAATAAGTCTTATGAGAAATTGATAACGCCTTCAGAATAATGGCTTTGGAACCCTATTGGTGGTAGGCCAGGTTAGACTAGCTTACATATTGCCTGTGCAGTTAGGAAACAAGTATGATTTTGGTTGACTCTCTTCAGACACATCAGGCATTTTTGTTGTGGTGTTTTATTAAGCGTGTAAATTAGGAAACAAAGCTTTAAATTCCTGAGACTCATTTTTTTAGCCAGTCTCCAAGTGCCTATCGCCCCTTTCACGTACACCCCCAGTGACTCCTTAATGGCACAGTCACAATGCATTATGTAGCATGAGTGGGTTTTCAGTTTGGAAACTATCCTAGAAGTCAGTCTACGAGTTCTGCTGCTTGACCCCTGAAATATGACTCAACTTCCTCTAACCTCTCCAGAGCCAGTTTGAATGATTTCTGGTCGCTTCACAAAATCCGAAAACCCTGCATCAGGCTTTGAGCACTTTTTCAAAAGGCAAATTCTAAAACACATTTTAAGCAGTGATTACATTAGTAGAGTAAATAGACAGTGCCCACGGGGAACTTTTCTGACATGTAAAGTGCTCAGATATGGGTTTAGGTATAGGAATATATAGCTACATCTCAATTTTCAGTTTGGTATTCTGATTTTTTTCACCCATCTGTCCAATCATTCATGTATTCACTCAGTACTTATTGAGTATTTTTATATACCAGGAAGTTTTCAAGGTGGTGAGGATAAAGTGGTAAATCTATTAGAATCTGCTCCTGTCTTCATGAAGTTTAATCTAATGAGGAACACACACACACAATACATGTATAATGTATATAGAGAGAATAATATATATTATATGAATTACTATATGTAAATGTATATGTAATTGTAAGGACCAGAAACAATGAGCGAGATGGAAGTGCCTAATTTAGATTGGAGTGATGAAGGAAGGCCCTCCATAGAAGTACTATTTGAGCTTAGATTTGAAGGGGTTAGGGGGAGCTAAGGGAGAATAAGGGAAAGCAAATTTTACATAGAAGGAGACACTGAGGCCAGAGGAGTTTGCTGGAATATAGGAATTTTTAGAAAGTAGATGTGATCAGGGGACAAATTTACCCTAGGTCTCAACTGTGTTGGGCGATGTAACTAGGCAATGTCATCTAAAAATGATCATGGTACATGATGTTTACTATTTCCCAGCAAATGGTGATTTATCAAAGGATGCCATGACATAGGATGAGAGGCTTCAAATTTTTCAGAAATTTAAATATTTATCAAAATCTCAAATAACCAGAGGTTTTTATCCCTACTTTTCCCTTGTACATAAGTGAGTCATCAAGGAGGTATTAGATATTTACTCAAGGAAGTAACTTCTAGGCTATGCCATAAGGTCTAGTCTAATTTATTTTTCTTCCCTTACCTTCGAAATACAGTTTCTTTCTAATGAAATCACCCTGCACCTTGTGTATCCTCTGCCAGTGCAAGCTGTGAATTAATATTAGTACTATTAATATTAATGTGCCTGTTGATGTTCCTATTCAATTGTAAGATGTTTAAGGACAGGGACATTCTATTATTTGTTTTGCATTCCCTTCAATTATCTTTTGGAACTATACTCTATAAATATTGTAGAAGTTTCTGGAAGGAATATATGACAGGTAACTAATATACAACATGGCTTGTGTTGACCCTAGAAAATTTGTAAGTGCATAGCAAACTGTTTTCTACAGATGAATTTTGCAAATGTTAATAGGAGTAGTTAGAAATGATTTCTATGTTAAATATATTTGCCTACACAATATCACATCTTTGTGAAGATACACAGTGCATATTGGCATCTTACAAGTCTGAAATCCTACTTTTAAGATTAAATTTGACTTTGTTTAACTCTAAGTACCTTAGTTACAGTAGATTGTAAACTTTACTCCACATTCAATTTTTTTTAAGATTTATTTATTTATGCATACAAGAGGGGGATACAGGCCAGAGTTGTGGGAGGTTGAGAGGATTCACCAGAGACAGAATAGGGAGCAGAACAGGCAGATGCACTGAAATACACTGCTTAGAGAAGCAGCAGGCGAGGCAGGAGAGGTCTGCTGCACCACGTGGGTCCCCTTCCTGGCCGGGGATTGAGCTTGCGCTGCTGTGCTATGGATGCTTCACAGTGCGGTGCTCGACCTGCTGCACCACCAGGGAGGCCCCACATTCAATTTTTGATGAAACATACCTCAGGTTCTGTGAAATGCAGTTTGAGAAACCCAGTTCATTTTAAGACTTTTTCAAAACATTTAAAATGTGTTTCTTTCTTTTAATTTTTGAAAGCATACAACAATCTTTAGTTAAGGTGAGTCCTTAGCAAACTATGAAACTTATCCTTTCATTCTGTTTTTCATGGGTCAAACACACATTGATTACCTCCAATGGATCGGTACTGTACCGAGAACTGGCAATTCAAGAGAAATGGCTGGTAAAAACCCCACTCTTGCAGAGCAATACCATAAGTGCTGATGGAGCTGTGTCCTAAAGGCCAGTCCTGACCCAGAGGTCCAAATCCCTTCCATTCTGGTTTGGACAAATGAAAGGTCATGACATATGCCAGTGATGGGTCATTTTTCACTTTGTTTGCAAATGTCCCATTTTCTTGGCAATCCCTTTAAATGCTCCTTGATAGATATTTTTAAAGCTTATTTTTCAGTAGGGCAACACCCATAGAAAATGCAGCTGCTCACAGCCCTCGAAGTCCTTCAAAGCACCCCTTGCAGCAGCCAAGGTTGACTGAGACCATCACGAGCATTATTAAAGGTTGTCTTGTGGCCCAAGACTGTCACCAAGACATTGTCCCTTCACAACGCATAGCTTCCTACATCTGAAAAGGAGAACAAGGGAAAAGCCCATTACAAACATTTTCCTAGATGTATTCCCGTAGAAAAGGTCAGGGCACAGTCACTGTTGGATAAGAATCAGCACATTTCTCGGAAGCAATCCCAATCCTTTCCATCAGTTCTCCCAGTGAGGCATGTCATGTTCTGTCCATTTTTACAGGCCTTATCTATCCATAGCCTGCCTTTTTGCCTTGATAACTGATTTTTGCACCATCAATTGTGTTGGCTATGGGAACTATCTGAAGGACTGCTAAAGTGGGCGAAACAGTACACTTACACTTTTCCTCGCTGGCATTCTTTATCATAGAAACACTTTATTAGATTCTGACTTTAGAGATATGAGCATGAGCTACCGAGTTAACCTTTAAGTTTATCCATCTACAGAATGGGAAGAACAATTAAAATTGACTTCAAGTTGCTGTTGTAAGCAGAATAACTATAATTATGGTAACAGGGAGGAAGATACTTGGGCCAGGGAGAGTGGAGCACTTAGTAAGTACTCTGAGAATATAAGGTGTTTTTTTTTTCACTCTTACATCTTATCACTCTTTAACAGAGGCAGGTTTAGAATTAATTCTTGAAGGCTTACCTCCTATTTGAATTTAAACAAGATTTCAGTGAGCACTTAGACATGTAATTCAGCAAATATTTATTAACTGCCCATGACGTACAAGACTTTGCACAAGGCTCTGGGTAAATAAAGGTAAATAAGATAGGAATCCTGTCTCCAAAGGGAAGCACCTTAGAATAAAAACCTCAGAGTTCACTAAGTGTGCATTCCCGTTCAAGGTCCTGGGATGGGGCTGTTAGGTACAAATGTAGGAAAATGCAGTCCTTGTCTTGCAAGGAGCCTTCAACTTTACTGCTATATGGACATCTGTTTTCATGTGGGTAGTAAGTTAAGTTTGGATACAGTTAGAAGCCCAGTTGATAGAAAGTGTCCTGCGGCCTTAAGTCGAGAAGCCAGATGTGAAACTAACCTGGCACAATATCTGTCACCTAGGGGTTTATTCAGCATTCGTTAAGCCAGTATTTTGGTCTTCTCACCCTTCCAGATGATTCCCCCAAACTATATGCTGGATCAGGAAGTCAACCTTCCCTGTGGAATTTTGCTGTTGGATCCATCAATTACAAGTAACTGTATTCCCCACTAGGCAACCAAAACCGGTACTCTAGGCCTGTTAATAGGAGTAGATACTCCCCAGGCTGTGTTTTCAGAGAATGGGAGGGAGTGACGTTTCTGAAGAGTGGTGGTCTCCAATCTTTAGGGAGAAATGTAAGACAACTTCTTTCTGAATGTATTTTTCCCAGGGTAGCCATCATAAAAAGTGTCTGTCTCTGTTGGCTGAGATATTTTTCTCCTTTTCAAATATCCTATTGTTCTTTTCATGTTTATTGTTTCCTTTATGCCTCTTTGATAGCTTCTTTTTGAGGACTTGTAAGCTATTTTGATACTGAGTATGGAAGGCAGATGTGAGATACCCTATTATTCTGCTTTTCATTTTGATTTAGAGTTACATGATCCCCTATGGAAAAAAAAAACAATATAAATACAGCATTGGATGAAGGAAGGAATGTGAGAAGATGAATAAGAACCTGTTTCACTGGAGAATGAAAGAAGAATGATACTGAGCATAACAATCAATGTAAGAAATCATGAGTGACATTTCGATAGTCTATTAACCAGATAATACTTGCCTTGTTAGAAGATTGTATTGCTTGAAGGTGCAACAACTATTGAAAGAGAGTCTAAAACTGGGGTTTCTCTTGATATGTTGTCTAATTCAGTGTAATCACCATCTTTTATGTATTAATTACAGCTTAGCTTTGCAGTTGGGATGAACGGAAGAGCTGACATCAAATCAGGCCAGATTTGATTAGCATTCTCTGACAGATTCTTATCCAGGATGGCATTTTGAATCTCACATCCTCTAAGGACGAATGTGAATGAGAATATTTTTCTGATAATCATGAGAAGGGTGGTACATCAGGCCAGGAAGCTCCATGTGGAACTTACCTATAGTGGCAGAGACAGCAGGATTTGAAGAAGGCTTCATTCTAATCTTTGCTCTATTACTCATTAGCTATACATTTGAGGCAAGTCACTGAACTTACCTGTGTCTCAGATGCTGAATCTACAAAGTGTGAGTAAAAATAGTCACTGTTGACCCAAACTGGATTATTTGGATAACGTATGCAAAGGTGCATTTTGTGAAATTTAGATTTTAAGCAAATGTTGGTGTCGGTCCCTGAATGACCAAAAATATCACTCCCTGCTGGACAAACAGCTCCATCTTGGCTAGTCTTCTTCAGGATCCGGTTTAGGTGTTTTGTGCTTAGCTAGCTCCAGACAGACCCGTGAAACTGAATGGCCCACTACGTGCATGGTCACCACCCTGCAGGAAAGAGTTTATAACCCCCAATTTAGGAGAAAGATAAAATGTGACAAACCACTCACTCAAAAGGTCAAAATAAGTTCACTTTAAAGACAAAGAGGCATTTTCTACTCTCTGCCTGTGTCTCCATTTGAAAAGTGAGTGGAAAAATCCTTCAAAGATGAATTTACTTAATCAAGCCACAGTTGGAGCCATGAAAAACCTATAATCATAATATAATATCTTCTGAATATTTATTACTTTTAACCGGACATACGCATCATTTCTTTTATTCTTCACATCATTCTCTATAAAGTGGCAAGAGAGAGAATTTAAGATTTAGGAAAATATATTCTAGAACCATTTATCAGAGGAGACTTTCCTGTAATCGGCAAAGCAGCATTAGGAGAGGAGGTCACCCAGGGCAATGCTTGTTGCTGTTACTTAGAAAAAAGGCTAATAAATACCCATTTATTTAAAATGGTTGGTTTGTTTGTTTTCTCTTGATATAAATGTGACATTGTAGCATGCAAAACAGGCCAACAGCCCAGGGTACACCTGTTCAGGGCAATATCAAGAACTAACTTGCTGTTAAGACTTATTTACTATCTACTGGTGGGATCATTTCAGAACAGAATTTCCTTTTTTGAGACCCCCTCTGCTCACCTTCTATCTCTATCCCCTACCCTTTGTAGTTTAATTTTTCTTCCACTTGTTTAAATAGTAAACCTGATCAAAGACCATCTGTCTGCTGACTTTCAAGGGAAGGTAGCATTCTTCAGAATGTAATTAATGTTTAATTGTATGTTAGCAGCATTTTAATTATGAAAACTGAAATTTAAATAAAAATACCCAATTTAAATCTCCCCTAGAGTCACTCTCCTGTCTCATGTTTTGGGAGAGAAGGACGGGATTCTCTGACCTAATTCAGTGAGAGGAGTGGGAGATCTTATACCCCTAAAGACCCGGTTTCATTCCTTGCCTTTTGACGTGACAGTGACATCTTTCTCATTCTCAACTAAGAAACATTTTTCCAAGTGTTTGTGTTTTAAAGACACAAGTCTAGAGATGAGTTATTTGACCTATTGGTTGGAAAACCATTGTTTAGCTGTGAAAAAATGCAGAGTAACTGATAAAACCCACCAGGAGCCTTCTAGCTAAAAGGTAGTTTTGTTTTGCAAATTAGATTCTTCATCACATTAGAAATTCGGTAAGTGATATGGCATTCAGTCTGGGTTCTGAATAGACAATGTTCACAGGAGATAGCTCCTAATGCATAAACCATTGAGGTACAGTGGAATGCTACAAGCATTGCTGATGACATCAAACTGCCACCAGTAAATGAGAATCTCTTTAGAGGGTTCCAGCATTCTGCGCAAGATTTTAATGTTCTATGTCAAGACAGGGAATTAGTGAGGAACTCTTTGCTTGCAGGTTGACTGTTGTCTTCTTGGGGTCTTTGCTTGTCATGATGTAGGTAAGAGTCCAGGAAAGGCCAGGAGCATAAACACACACACACACACACACACAAAACAACAACTTTAAAATGTCACTAAGGAAAAATACAAAAGTTCCTTTACTTACCCTTTTTAATCTCAAGTCCTGACCTAAGAGTTCATTTCTAATACTTGTGCCTGACCTATTTTCTAAGGTTGCTCCAGTGGGTGCCAGTGCTTAAAATTGACCTGAAGATGTGCAAAGGGGTATGTTCCTGGTTTTTAATTATTTGGTTATTTGACTGGTAATTGGGTTTGTGGTTTCACCTGAGGCATTGTTGCAGGAAGATAAGTAGCTCCTCGGTCTATTCAGTGTCCTGTGGAGGCCAGATACTGAGATCATGCCTAGATTTGACCTAGGCCCATTTCTGAAATGAGTGATACAAGGTGAAATGCAAGAAAAAACCATCCTGTCTGTGCTCACTTTGGTCTTCTCACTGTTGTCCTTGTTAGCATCAAGACAGTCCCTTCTAAGGACCTGCATTCTCTGTGTATTATAGATCTACCTTCTCTTTCCTTTTTCAACTTACAGTGAGCTAAAGATTGTTGTATCTTTGTTTAGAGTTAAGGACGCTAAGTCCCAAAAAGGTCCAAGTTTGTAGTAGTTAAATAGCCCTACTGTATCTGTCTCAAGCTCCTTGTATAGACTCCAATATGCTATTGTAATGAACCTTTCCAAATTGATATCATAAATGAAGCTACATAATTTTATTCCCATGTAATCTCAAACTGATGACAATATTGTGTTATAGTCCATAATTCACTTAATCAAGAAGAGTTAATTCCTTACTGTTTTAGTCCATTCAGACTACTATAACAAAACATCACAGGCCACATGATTTATAAACAACAAAAATGTATTACTCAGAGTTCTGGAGTCTGAAAAGTCCACTGTCAAGGCACCAGCATGGTGTGGTGAGAGTAAATAAAGTTTAGAGAGCTTAGAGAGATCCTCTATCTGCATTTGCTGTTTTTTAAGTACCCACTACTCAAAATAATCATGATGTTAAAGTGGCATATTTTGGGGTAATATATTCTCCAATCTTTCGATATCCTGTAACTTCTTGCTGTGTCCTTACATGATGGAAAGTGCTAGAGATCTCTCTGGGACATCTTTCATGAGAGCACTAATCCCATCCTTGAAAACTCCACCCTCAAGACCTAAACAGCCTTCCAAAATCTCCATCTTCGAATAGCTTCAAGTATAGTATTAGGTTTCCAACATATAAATTTTAGTGTGTTGGTGGAGGGAAGGGGACACAAACTTTCAAATCATAGCATAGCAATTACCTATTATATGCAAGTCGTGGGCTGGATGACACAGGAGAGATGAAGATGAAAAGAGAACTTTATTTCTTTTGATAAATAAAACTAATGAATACCTAACTTTGATTACTTTTACCTCAAGGACCAGGCATTATCTTAAGCATTTTACATGCGTGAATCTGACGAATCCTCAGAGCATCTCTGAGGTAGGTACTGTTACTGTTTCTATTTTATAGATGAAAAAATGGAGGCATAAAGAATAAAGTGCCTTCCTTGCCCAAGAAGTATAAAGTAGATCTGCATTTGAACTCTACCTGATTCAGAGGCTGTACTTTTTACCTCAGACTCCAACCCTTAGGAGCTAGCAGCCTGATAAAGGAGGCAGATTATGCCAAACATCTCTTCTCTAACAGCACACCACATGACCAACAGGAAGGGGAGATTTTGTTGATGTGGGAGCATTATTATCTGGGTCTTAGAAGGCTGGTAGGAGTTGGGGTCAATGGCAGGTTATATAACTTCCTACAAAAGTAAATTATCTTCTTGTCAAGTGGACTCAGTATCATTACTTATCCTTTGCAATGTATAAAACATTCTCATAATTTTGTAAAGTAGGCAGGGTTAGTAATATCACATTTTTGAGACTTGGAAACTGAGACTCTGTAGGGAGAAGGAACTTGCCTGACATCACACATTAGTGTTAGGAGTAGAGCGAGAACTAGTGCCTTGAACTAGGAGTCCTAACTCTCCATCTCAGGAAAACGATTCTTTGCCAGCCCATAGAGTTCAACCCCACTGAACTCATATGGGGCACCAGGAGGAGGCTACTACCTATGAATGAAGATAACTTGGGGTTCTCCAAGGCAGAAGAAGCAGGCCCTGGGAGTCCCCAGGGGCTATACTAGTCACAGAACATGGCAGCAAGTCCAGAAGCCTCCTTCTTCATCATTTAAAGAAGCCTGACAATCTGATCTGCCATAGAGAGAGTTGCTAAGAAAAACTGGTTATTGGCATCACAGATACCCACATTTGTGCCTGTACTTGGCTCAGAGAATTTGTGACTGATTTCAGAAATTTTGTTTTTGTTCCATTCAATCAAACTGGTTTGTTTGTGTGGTGAAACTATAAACCAAAACAACAGCTTCAAAGAGGGAAAACTCAATCCACGGACCAGGTTGTTTTTTCTCTATAATGCCAAATGGTTGTTTGGAATGATTTGTGCCCTAAATAATATCCTGTTACTCCTCTCTGAAAGCCTTTATTCCAGCTAGGTTGGTCTATTTATTAGTCCCCGAATGTGTAGCAAACATTTTCACCACTGTGAGAATTCACCTTCCTTATAAATTCCCCCCCCTAAAAACCGATCTTCCTCTTTTCTCGGTCAAGCTCTACTCTGAAGTGCTATCCAAGGCTCACTTGTCTCTGAAACCAATCTGTCAATTACAGTCCTAAATTCTCATTCCCTCTCTTGGGTTCCTACAGTTCTTCCAATAGGCACCCTCTCCTCTGCACTCTATGGTTATCGTGTGTCTCTTAACTCTTAATCTACAGTGAAAAACCTGGAGTGGAAAAGAGCAAGCCTAATATTGGGTAACTCTCTAACAAATGTTTCAATTTGGGACTCTCAGTCCTGATTAATTAACTCCAACATTGTTTAGTTGATCTCCAGCAGGTCTATTTTATATGTTTATTTGACTTCTTCTTTATTGATTTACCATTGGCTTACACCTTATTAGTGTTTCTGAAAGCATAGGGTTTCCCACTTCAGGTATAGTAGCACGCCCACCACCCAGGAACCCATAGTCCTCCACGGTAGTCCATTGTGCTGTCTTCCCATAGTCCTCCACGGTAGTCCATTGTGCTGTCTTCCCATAGTCCTCCACGGTAGTCCATTGTGCTGTCTTCCCATAGTCCTCCACGGTAGTCCACGGTAGTCTATTGTGCTGTCTTCCCATAGTCCTCCACGGTAGTCCACGGTAGTCCATTGTGCTGTCTTCCCATCCTTTTCTCACTCCTCCCCTTTTGGGAGGATGTTCCTGATATTCTAGTTATGGTCAAATTTCAAGGGTTTGTTCTAAAGTTTGTGTTTTTCTCACCCTCTGTTTTTTCTATATTCTATAGATAAGTGATACCATCTAGTATTTATCTTTCTCCTTCTGGCTTATTTAGCTTAGCATAATCCCATTGGGTTTAATCCATGTCACCATAAATGGTATGAGTTTGTCTTTTTTTGATTGCTGATTAGTATCCATTGTGTATATATTCCATATTTTCTTGATCTGCTCATCTGTTTGGGGCACTTAAGTTGTTTTCAACACTTAACTTTTATAAATAGTGCTACAGTAAGTGTGGGAGTGCTGGTTTCCTTTTGAGTTAGTGGTTTGTATTCTTCGGGTAGATACCTAGACGTGGAAATGCTAGGTTGTATAGTAGGTCTATTTTCACTCTTTTGAGAGGGGCTACACGAGTCTATATTCCCACCAACAGTATAAGAATTCCTTTTACTTTTTCTCCACGCTCTCACCAGCACTTGTCACTTCTGGTTTGTTTTTGTTTTTTTTTAATAGTTACAACTTTTTTTTAAGATTTATTTATGCATACAAGAACTAGGGTATAGACTAGAGATGTGGAGGGAGTGAGAGGATTCACCAGAGACAGAGTGGGGAACAGAACAGGCAGATCTACTGAAATATACTGCTGAGGGGTGCAGTGGGCATGGAGGCAGGAGAGGTCTGCTGTGCTGTGTGGGTCCCCTCCCTGGTCAGGGATCAAACTTGTGTTGCAGTGGCTGCGGATGCTTCATATTGTGATGCTTAACCCTTGTACCACCAGGGAGGCCCCCGCTTCTAGTCTTTTTGATATGGGTCATTCTCACTGGTGTGAGGTAGTGTCTCATTGTAGTTTTGATTTGCATTTCTCAGACAGAATATAAACAATTGCAACTATATCAAGCTAACGGGTTTCTGACAGTGAAAGAAGCCATAGCTAAAGCATAGAGACACTCTAGTGAGTGAGCGAAAATATTTGCATACCATACATCTGACAAGGGATTGATATCAAAGATCTGCAAAGAGCGAATGCAATTCAACAAAAGGAAAATAAATAACCAAATCAAAAAATGGGTAGAAGAGCTATCCAGCAGGTCTATTTTAGATGGCAGTGTTTCTGGCAGCTGAAGATTAGAGTAAGAAGATAGTTGTCTGTACTCTGCCTCTGGGCAATGCGATAGAATTAGCAAATGATTGGTCTAGGAAGTACCTTGCCTAACAGTTAGTTATTTCTTCTTTGGTTTTATCAAGACCTGGTTTAGGGTCCTCTTTATCCTTCTAGGTCCAAAAAATTTAGCTTCTGTCACCAAAAGAAAAATAATATCATCGTAAGCTCATATGCTCATCCTAGTCCAAGCCACTGTGAGAAAGCTAAGATGTTTTAGTTGTTGTCTTTAGTTATACATGTGGTATAAGCAAGGAGATAGGACACATGAATGGAAACTGTCAACAACAATAAAGCAGTGAAGTGATCAACGTCCCATCTATATTAACCAGTGAAACAAACTACCAAAACATTTCCCTATAAAGAGCCTTTCTGCGGAAGTCTGTACTGGATAACTGATGAAAGACAATTCTGTGTGGCAGATGTCAGATCAGGGTTCAAGGTCATTGTGGATCAAGGGATTGTTCACTGAAGTGTCCAGAGATGGAAATCTGGGCATAAGAGAGACCCTGGGGACAGCCACCGATACTGGCTGTTGCTGTCATCCCTGGCATGTGTGTCTAATATGTGCCAAATGAGGAGACATCTCTGCCCTCTTCCAGTTTCTTGTGTTCTTTATAGGGATGGATCTGGAATGTCACAGTAAAGTCGATTGCAGAACTACCTTGGCAAATCAATTTATGAGCTATTTGAATAGTTGAAACACACAGTGCTAAACACATTTAATAAACGTGTATGCTCCCAGTAGGTTATGGTTGTTTCTTTTTTCTTCCCATTGGCCAAAAGATGAAGATTCAAGCTTTATACAAAGGTGTACTGACACACTAACGTGGCTCAAGACTTGGCTGCCCCCACCAGTCAACAATGCTTCTATCCCTAAGCATTTATGATGTGACCCAGACATATTTAATATGCACTGTCCTTAAAAGGCTTCCACATACTTGTAGTGGTAGAAAAGTTGGACCTATCTACTAATAGATGCTGATGACAGAGCAGCTGGGCTGTTGTAATTATAATTTAAAATGTGCATTCTATAAACATTTTGAGAAAACCGAGTGTTGAAAAACTCCAACTTGGAGTGGATTTCCTTTTTGTTCTCCTTTTTTTTTTTTTCTTTCGGTTTGTGGAAGACATACTAGCCACACACATTAGAATACTATTCTCTCCAGGGTCTCCAAGAAGTCATCCCCTGCTGTCTTAAACATACAACTCTAGCTTCACCCAATGTCCATTGTCCTATTTCCTGTGCTGGCCTTTGACCAGCTCCCTACTGCCTTTGGTTTGTGTAGTAGTTGTGTCTGGTTGGGTTCCTGACTAAACCCAAGCCCACTGACCACAGGACCTGTGTCTTATATTCTCCCTGCTCCTCCAGCATCTAGCACAGTATCTTGCAAACTGCAGAAACTCTGAGGATGTGATCACTGATCATTAAATCAAGTGTTTTTCTAAGTACTTGACATACTAACCATGGAAAATCTGACCTCAAGGTCATATTTTCAAGATTTTATTTTTTCTAGAAGTGAAAATTTAATGATCTAGAGTAGGGTGTTCCAACCTGTGGATGACTGGTCTCTGAAAAGATTAAAGAATAATTGTGAGGACCTCTCAGTGGTACACATAGATAAATATTTTCTCCACAAACACATAACAAAAGTACAAATGTTATCACTTAGGCCTTTCCAACTGTTCTGCTACTTCCATAGCATCTAACTTAAGCCTGTGGCACTTTTGTTAAAATACAAAGCCTAGGTGGCAGGCGGTCAATGTGTTAGAAGGAAGTAATTATTCTTTAAACAGTGAATGAAGGATCTGTAGCTGTGTTTGGAACAAGGTGCTGAGCACTGAAGAGGAGAGCGTAAGCTCACTATGCAGTGCTACCCCTGGGTTTTCTGAACTGTGGAGAACACTCAGAATATATATGCTCCCAGACTGGATTCAGGACTCAGAGGCCCACAAAGTTCAAGAACCATTTCTGAGTAAAGACTCCTACCCTCTATTTCATTTAGGAATGTGAGTTTACTCTTAATGAATGTGGGTTAGAGTGTGTTTAACATGGGTCAAATGATATCTTGTTAGAGAATGTGGGAGTCAGTAGGACATGCTTTGAAAGGCAGAAGCCACCCCTGGGGATCATTCCACAAAAAATGTTCATGGTCAAATGCAAAATGAAAGCTTCTAACCCAGCCTGTGACGGGGATTGGGAAAGGGACTGATCTTCCTGAGATGTAAATAGTCCTGGGGAAAGATGGGACTTGTTCTAGATTCAGAGAGCTAATGGAGAAGGGGAGTGCTCAAAGCACTCAGGAGCAGCAGCAGGTCTAGGTAAACTGCATGAAAGAGCAATGCCTGGTGGGTTGGAGGGAGAGGGCTGAGGTGAAGACTGGGGGAAGAGAGAGCATCAGAAAATTAGAAGGGTATCTTAATAATGAAGCCCATCCAGGAAGGAAGAAGGGGATACAGGGTCAGTGCTGAATGAACATGGATGTTAAGAAAGGAGTCTGAGGCCCCTCACCTTCTTTTGGCACAGCCAAGCGTGAGTCAGTACACCGCTGTATGGTGTTACCACTTCCCGCTGAATGTATCCTTCGAAGATCACAGGATTTCAGAATTTTCATCTGGAAGTGAACACTTGGATATCATTTAGTTGAACCTCTATCCATGGTAGAAATCTGTACCTCAAGATTCTAAACAGTCTCTGCTTGAGTTTTTCCAGGGACACAAAGCCCACTAGTCCATACAGCTCTTCTTCCTTTCTGGATGGGCTTCATTCTTAAGATACCCCTCTGATTTTCTGATGCTCTCTTCCCCCAGCCTTCACCTCAGCCCTCTCCCTTCAACCCACCAGGCATCGCTGTAGATCCACCTGACCCCACACTTACTGCACTTCTATCCAGTACTTGGAATTTAGAGCTCTAAATTAGACCTGCTTCCTTGCCTGAGTCACCAGCTTAGGACTTCTTATTGTATTAATTGCTGCGTGTAGCAGAAATGATTTTTTTTTCCTGCCAGATTTCTCCACAGCCTTATTATTGTTCGGAAACCATAAAACTGAAAACTGCATTTTTATGACTCCAAATGACCTTCAGAATTCCAGACACGGCTGACTCCTGCTTGGCTATAATATTTTGGCTCATTAATTTCAGAGAAGATATTCCGATTTATAATTTTATTAAGTTTCTGAGGATTTTTAATACTGTGTTTCTAAATATGATGAACTTCTCACCACCAAATTTTAATTAGGAAGCATATTAAATCCTCAATTAATGTTTGCAGTAATGCATATTTAATATGCAATAACATTTGATCAGGATCCTTTCAGCGAGGGAGGGACTAGGGCACTCGGGGTGCTTGGTTCTCACTGACTAAATGGGCATCCATATCAGCCTTTCAGTCTTCCTTTGCCCAGCAGAGTAGAACCCATTATGAGGTGTTGATCAGGAACACAATTAACACTCTCATTATTAGCATCTTCACTGGAATGAGTGGGCGTGGTCTGCCACTGGGTATGCAGGGGACACAGTGGCATGCCAGTCTGAACATGCCAGTCCAAAAGCACATGAAGGAACTTTTCAAACTGTGCACCTTAAAGGCACTCTGTTTCCTCTTTTCATCTCTAAGGCATTTCCTGATGCACAGAAGTAATGTGTTAGTGCAGGTGTCTGCAAACTTTTTCTGCAGAGGGCTAAGTAGTAAATATTTTAGGCATTGTGGGCCATATGGTCTCTGTCCCAGCTATTCAGTTCTGCTCTTAAGGCGCAAGAGCTGTTGTAGACAGTACATGGAAGGGTATGCCTATGTTCCATTAACACTTAGTTATGGGCACTGAAGTTTGAATTTCATATCATTCTCTTATGTCACAAAATAGTGTTATTAATATTTTTCAAATATTAAAAAGTGTAAGAAACACTCCAAGCTCCTGCTTTGGCTAATAGTGGGCCAACCCCTGATTTAGTAGAAAGCGTCCAGAACCACCGAGCTCAGGAGACCAAGTGTCTCAGTCCAGTTCTCCCACCAGGTAACCAGGAAAAGCTGCCGCACTCTCTTGGGAACCAGCTTCTTCACTTGTGAAATAAAGGTTTGGGCTGGATGGCAGCTCAGATCTATTCTAAAGATGAGTGATTGCTTCCACAGCAGTTACTGTTCAGGTATCCTTTCTAGAGGCCTCATTTCTTTCTGGTTTCTTAAAATAATCCCTCTCCTCTACCACTGCAAGGCTGTTTGGAAGGAAATTAGAAGTTACTGGGCATCAGGAACACTCAACTCTTGCAGACTGCAGATGGGAGGCAAGGGCTCTATGCTCCTCCTGGTTGCAATAGGAGAGATTTCTCCCCCTCTTCTCTTTATATTCTCTTGAGGCCTTTAGAATATTGGTCCAGGGCAGGCTACCCACTGAAGAAGCCTTTAGAATTCATGGCCAACAGCATACTGTGCAATGGAGGCTGCTTTTCCCCTTCCAAGGCTGGTCCTCATCTATACTCAAGCCACTAAATGAGGCTGAGCTCCTCCTAGCCTCCCATTTTGGTTCTCACTCCTTCAGCAGCAAGGTCTGCCCCTTCCTTTCCTTTCCTTACTCCTTCCCTTCCTATAAAAAACCCACAGGATAAGGGTGGGTCATTTATGCTGAAGTAATAAGAAATGCTGAAAACTTGTAATACTGGAGGATTAGGCTTTTTTCATTACAAGAGCTGACATTCAGTGGGTCCTTATTATCAGCTAACCTGTGTGTGTGTATGTGTGTGTGTGTGTTTCCCTAGTTGATAGCCCCATTTTTCAGGTGAAGAAATTAAGACTTAAAGGATCTTCGCCGCTTGCCCCAAATCATTATCTATTAAGAACTTGTATTTTCCCAAGCCAGCTAACTCTAAAACTGCTACTCTGACATTACAGTCTCTAAAATACTGAAATTTGGAGAACTAGTAAGTGGAAAAAGAAAAGTGTTTGGAAGAACTTGCTTGAACTACCATGTCAAATACACTGTGTAGCTGCCACTCATTTTGTCTCTGCATGAGGTTACCTCCCCAGTCCTCTGCTTTCCTTCCCTCATTCATAATTTGCCAAAAGGGAAGGAGCTGCGTACTCAATCCAGGAGGTGATTTTCTTTAGAGCTCTTGGTTCTGCTGCCCTCCCTCCCCTCAGGTTGCCTTTCCGTCCCTTGCAGTATGATTTCATCCAGATGGCCAAATAATAACTTCATTATAAAAATAATTGGTTAACTGAAGCTAATATTTATGATTTATACGCAGCGTCCTCCTCCCCCGACCCCCTGTTCTGAACATAGCAAAAACATTACACTTTCAAATGCTCCAGGGCCATCTGTTATTTCCTGTCAGTTCTTGATGTCATTTGAGTGACTTGGTTATTTTGGGTTTCCATAACCATGGTCGTAAGGAGGCGTTTCAGGAAGTGTCAGGACCCCTGAATAAGGGATTCAGACGCACAAGGGACCTGAAGTTCATCTACTTCTCCTTCCATCTTTCCAAGTGGTCTATACAATTTATGACAGGTAGAGTTCAGTCTAAGTTTTGGAGATCTGATCCGATGATTGAGAGGTGTGTTTTTAGGAAGTTCTTCCTCAATATGCCAATAAATTTCTTCTCTCTGAAACATCTGCCCATGTATCCAAATTCTATCCTGTGGGTAAAAGTTCCAAAGTGTTAAGATTATATTCAGGTGATTTTGGAGGCCTCCTTATTCCGTAGCAAGCATCTTCAGGTCCTTCAGTGCCTTGCATCCGATTTGGCACTGATTATGCTCACTTTCCTAAACCTTCCCTCCCACTAGATTCCAGGGTTCCTCTTAAGAAGGATGTGGGTGATCCTAATTCCTAAAGGTACTTTAAGAATTACTTTTTTTTTAGTATTTGCAACCATTCTGAGAATAGGGAGGATATTATGTGCAGGTGAGGAAATTGATACCAAGGTAAAAAGAAATGATGTTCAGCATCAAGACTGTACTTCTTTTCAGTCCAGTGAAGGGTTGCTCCTTATCCATTGCTCTTTTCTTTGCAGCTGGTAGCTGCTCAAGTCATAACATCTTGTAATGGAAGTGCTCAGATTATTTGTTTTATTTTAATTTTTTCCTTTTTAAATATAATACCTCAGACGTGGTAAAATATTATAATTAATAACTTGTGTGATTAAATAAATAGCACCCTTCTAAGCACTACCCAAATTAAGAAACAAAGCGATATAAATAATAGCTTGTACTTCCTGGAATGACCTCTCTAGTGACCCCCTTTTTGCCCAGAAGTAACCATTATTCTATATTTGATGTATATCATTCTCCATTTTTATATCCATCCCTACACAGCACCTAGAGTCATTTCACATTTTATTATACTTCATATGATTACTATTAATAATGTGGGTATCCTTATCTTTTTTCCCCCACTCAATAATATTGTTTTGAGACCAATTCCTATTCGTACATGTGACCATAGTTTATGTTTATCTGTGACTGATAATATTACTAATTATTTACCTGTTCTATTGTTGATGAACATTTAGTTTCTCTCCTATTTTTGCCATTGCAACAGAGGTTCAACAAAGATGGTAATGTTGCCCTGAGCCCAAGTATCCCTAGGGTTTTCATAGAAAAGGAGTTGCTAGCTCATAGCATATGTGTATCCTTCACTAGATTCACCACAGTGGTCTCCAGGTTGCCATTTGTTTACATGTAAATTCTTTGACTGGAGTCAGAATTCAGTCCACTGCTATCAGTCATTAGTTAAGACTTCCCTGGCAATGGTTTATGGAGAACATTTTTCTTGGTGCCATGAAACATTTATAGGAAATATACTTGCATTTATTAATGTAACAGAGGCAAAGATCAGGTAAAGTGGATTTGCAATTTGTACTTATGCTACTTTGAGGATGAAATTCACATTATGTGAGTCTATAAAACAGCAAGACATATGGTCATGTAGGTCTATGGGAATGGGCATGCCCCCTACTCTTTTTTTTTTTTAAGATTTATTTATTTATGCATACAAGCACTGGGGCACAGGCCAGAGGTGTGGGGGGGTGAGAGGATTCACCACAGAGAGCGGGGAGCAGAACAGGCAGATCA
>JAGFMF010011810.1:210056-290811 GCA_019455555.1 Galemys pyrenaicus
ACACTGCTGAGGGGAGCAGCGGGCACAGCAGGAGAGGTCTGCCACACCATGTGGGCCCCCCCCCTGGCCGGCAGCAGGGATCGAACTCGTGCTGCAGTGGCTGCGATTTGTGTTGCTTAACCCACTGCGCCACCAGGGGAGGCCCTGCTCCTTACTCTTAAGGAGTCTATCATTAACTAATGGAATAAGCAAACCTGAAGTAGTTTAAACCCCGATGGAGTTTAGAGTGTTGCTGGGTTCAAGTCACAAAGCTAGAAAGTCAATAGAACTTTGAAGATTTGCTCAAAGATATATGCAGTGGTGACCTGTGCATACTAAGAAGTTACAGATGACCTGGGAAAAGATTTGAAGACTTAATAGCCAAGGAAGATCAAGCTGATATTGAAAGGTCAGCTAATGCAGGAAGAAGCAAGGAGGCTGGCGGGGTTCAGCAGGAGCCCGAATGCTGGTGAATCGAGTAGACCCATTGAGGTAGCTTCTAGGCAGTTAGCACCGAAAAGGCAATAGTCTTGCCCTAGGTATGGTGGGAAAGGCCTGGGGCACTGACTGCTGTCTAGATCCAGGAAGCAAAGGCCACAAGCACTACACGGACTTTTGCTGCGTACCTGCCAGTTTTAGACACTTGCGTAGTAGTGACAAAACAGGTATGTGACTCAGCCTTTGTCTCCTATTTGGTATCCAGCCAGGAAATGAGAACCAGGGAAATAAAAAGGCATTCTAGGCTTTGAACACATATGTTAAAAAGTAGAAGTAAACATATGAATGGCCCATGTGGGTGAAACGAGACAGACTTGAGGGAAAGTGGATGCTCTGGTTGATGGATCTTCATCATGTATGCTTAAGAATGTAGGGCATGACCCAAAGGCAGACACAGAAAAACAAAAGGGATTCATTTACACAGGGAGTATGGAAAAGGAAGAAGGGAGGAAGAGTGAAAGAAGAAGAAATTTATTGGCAAGCATGTGGGCAGGTGCTGTGTATCCTAGACCCAGAGAGGGTCTATTGTACAGAGAGGCATCCAAGACAAAGTTGCATGTCACAAGATGGCAGCTATTTGCTGTGAAGAGCAAGCAAGAATAGCACACGGTAAGAAAAGTGTGGCCATCTACCAAGGCCAGAAAGCAGAAAGGAGCCTGCAGTGTGGAAGAAGAGTGAAGCCGTTCACCTTTCCACTCTTTTAAAGTCAGCATTGGCAATTGTGCTTTGCTCATGGCAGGCCTTGCTCAGTATTTCAGGGGGTGGAGACCAGACCAGAGTGCAGCATTACCAGGCATCTGCAGGGCGGAGCTAATGTAGCCACTGGCACATGGAGGCAGCTGGATGCAGAGGCCCCCACTGGCCCTGCTGTACTGGGAGGCCAGGTGTAGGGTGCCATCAGCTCACTAGCCCGTCGCAGGAATGCAGGAGGTGGCAGCTGAGATTGTCTCTCTTAAAAAGGGAGTAGCGACACCAAGAGGTAAAGTGAAAATCAAAGCCACTTGAACTTTGAATGCTGAGCAAAGGAGCCAAAATGTGCAGTGATAGTATCAGCATACAAATATAACACTTGTTATATTCTAGGCATTAAACATTCTAAATGTTTTATCTCATTTAATTCTCTCAATGACTTATAGGGTAGTATACGATTATGTCGATCTTATACAAGAGAGAAGTGGGTACAAAGAGGTTTAAGGACTTGTCTTCAACTACTAAGAGACAGATCCAGGTTTTGGATCTAGGCAGGGTGTCTGCAGGGCCTGGGCTCCTGTGATATGACATGGGGGTTCCTAAGTGAAGGTGAATTGATTATTCATCTTAAAAAACAAAACCAAATGCTTGGCTCCAATACTGTGCTTTCAGATTCCAGGCATGTGCAATACTGAACAACTCCTTGGGTAATTCGGATGCAGGCACACACCTACTTGGTAGTCACTGATGTCAGATATTACAGCTGCTTGAACGTTGAACGAAGGAGTGTCACAGGCAACGTATTTCTGCGGGACTGATCTGGCAGTGGTGTTTAGTAGGGGCTAAGAATGTCTGCAGAGCTATGGTGGAGAGACAGTGGCGCAGTCTACTCAGAGACCGACTCATGGGAGGTAGAATGGGAGAACAGCAAGGATGTAAGTCATCGGTGCCTGAAACCTGCTGAAAAGAGCTATGACACCTTCAAGTTGGAAAGGCTTAGAGTGTGACAAGGTCTTCATGCCACTGAGTCGACCATGATGGCTAAGATATAACTTTGGTTCCAGTCCATGTGACCACTTACACTGTGACTATGAGCAAGTTGCTGAAGTGCTTGTATTTTGCTTAGTTCATTTATAAAGTAAAAATAGTGACAGCACCTCTTCCATTGGATGAGCAAGACATTTATAGTCCTCAAACCAGTGTTTTGTCATAATACGTGCTCAATAAATGTTAACTCTTATTATTTTTATTGGTAGAAGAGGGAAACTGGTGATGGGAGCAATATATAAGTGAATAAACTAAGTTTAGAGATTTTGCTCTTAGAGGCAGCAAGATCTCTGATCCCACTGTAAGCTACCTTCAGACTAGGGGGAAAAAAACCCACAAACTTGCTTTTTCCAACATGACAGCAGCTTCCTTTTCAATGAAAATGATGCTAATTACTGGGTATTGACCCAAGATGAATTTCTCTTTGATGAACTACATACTGCTCTTCAGAAAACCTAGCCAAATCATCTCAAATACCAGGAAGTGTGGGGTAATGCAGCAAATTGGGGGGAAATGTGTATCAGAAGAAATTATTGCTACAAAAATATTTTCAGTAAGTTTGTTCCCTTCATAAATAGTGTGAATGGAATGCCTTAGCAATCAGCTGAAAGCCCTATCTTCGCTGTGGGCTAATTGCTCGTCTGGTTAGTGCAGAATTTAATTTGTGCTATTGTGCAGGCAAGGCTGAGAGCGTGAAATAAACAATGTGTGTTAATTTCACATTTTCCAGTCTACTTAGCCAAAGAGAAAGCTTAGACTCCTCTCAGGCCTCATGCCACCTCCTCCTCAGCTTCTCATTCTGGAACCTGTAGACCACTGTGGGCTGGAATATTTGCTGATTGTAAGTGTGGGATCTTGCTCCAGGACCAAAGGCTGAGGCAGGCTGCTTGACCACGTAGTGATGTGGACAAAGGACACATTCTGTGCTCCCCTGCCTCTACCCCACACATCCACACGCAGGACTGGTGCCAAGATCTTTCTTCCAAGACAAATGGTACCTGCTCGTGCCAGACAGCTATCTTTATGCTCTCAGGTTTGATGATGCCCTGACCTCCTGTGAAGCAGCTTTCCCTGGGGCGAAGAGTTACCAGATTGAGTGGCAGCTACACCAAATGGGTTAATTTGATGAATTGAGCAGTTCTTCTTTTGTTGAGGGCAGCAGAAATAACTTATGAAGAAGCAAAGGAAATGCCTACTTTCATGATGGGGTAGAAGGAAACTGGGATGTCACCCCCAATCACCTTCCCCTCTCCTTTAGAACACAGCTGGAGCACTAAGCTGCTCCTGCCTTCTTTCTCTGTGGCTAAAGGACCTGAACTCAAGAAGAGGTGTCTGACTTGCTCTGAGTCAGACAAGGGATCAGGGGCTTAACTAGAACTAGAACTTAACAGACCCACAATTCTCCCAGTCCTCTTTCTGCACTCACCATTTCTCATGAAATGTATAAAGTGAACCAGTCTCTTCTCACTGTGAGACTTCTGAGTTCAGTATGGGTTCAAGTTCCATAATACTGCACAAGCTTTTACCCCTCTCAGTGCCCCAGGTTTTTCTTATCTGTAAAAGGAGGAAAACTGTAGCACACATTTCAAAAGGTTATTCTGAGTATCAGACTAGATGATACATGTAAAACAAGTTAGAACCATGTCTGCCAGGATAAAGTGCTCAGTAAACATTAGCTACTGTTAATATCATGTTATCAGTTGGAAATTTCCAGCCTATTCTTATAGTTAAGATTATTTGTGTGTGTGCGGGCAGATATTTCTGTCTCCCCAGAAAGAGGGAGTTCTGTTCCTTTGCTGTCACTGTTTTATCTGTCTTGTTTTTATTTTTGGAAATCTATGAGAATTCCAGTATTTCCAAATGCCTGAGGTTCCCTTTTAATTGAGGGACGCGCTGAAGTCATGAACACAAATCTTTGTGATGGCAGGAAGCTTGCCTTATTTGTCTCTGTCTCCCCAGTGACCAGCACAGATATGACACATAATGCATCTTGAATATGTTCTGAACTTCAGGGAGTCCAATAAGAGAAACAAGATGTGGTTCTCAAGATTACTGCGGTCAAAGAACCAAGTGAAAAAAATGCCCCTTACCCATCAGGCCTTTCTTGATCATGGCAATTACTCAAATTTCAGGAAAAAGTTAGATCAGGCTTATTTTAACCCATTAAAACATACGGCAGTAGGGTCGACTTACCCTGATCTGGGGACAGTAGATGCTCTAGCGTCGAGGGTGCTCTCACTGGAACCTCCACTAGGATCTAGTCAGCCCCTGGTTGGACTAAGTACTATACCAAACACTGAAGATGCAAACACTTTGCCTGACCTCTGGGAGGCCCCAACCCCCGCAAATAGGGATCTTAGTCGTTTAATTAACTTGACATTGAGGCAGCATCATGCACTTTGTGAAGCTCTGTGTTGGCCATTCCTGTACCACAGGTGAGAATACTAGTATGAAGAGGAATTGAGGGAGTTGCCAAGGCCACCCAGCTAGGATGTGACCTCTGCACATGAGGTCCTCTCCTCTTTACTACACTAATTTTTTCCCTTCCATGAAACAAGTACTTTTCATGACAGACTTGCTCGCTGACTCTTGGCGATGGCAAAAAAGAAGCACATTTCATGGGAGTACAAGCCTGATGGTAAAAGAACAAAAGTATTTCCGCTATCTTGTCGTGTCTTTTTTGGAGTGGGAGCTAAGAAAAATTAATATTATCAATAAATAGTTGTTAGGAGCACCCACAGTATGCAGAAACTTGGGGCTGGAGTTATGGGATGGCACACAGAGATGAGTAAGAGGCCAATCCTGCCTGCTGGTGCACCCCAAACTGGGAGAAGATACGAGTATGTCTCAGAAGAAAAGGTCGCTGCTACCTGAGTTGTGTAGACTGGATGTAGCTTAGAATTTGAGAGGGGGGCCTCCCTGGTGGTGCAGTGGGTTAAGCAATGCACTATGAAGCAAACCGCAGCCACTGCAGCACGAGTTCGATCCCTGCTGCCGGCCAGGGAGGGGACCCACATGGCGCAATGGACCTCTCCTGCCTCTCCCACTGCTCCCCTCAGCAGTGTATTTTGGTCAATCTGCCTATTCTGCTCCCTGCTCTATGTGGTGAATCCTCTCACCCCCCCCCCCCACACACACCTCTGGCCTATACCCCAGTGCTTGTATGCATAAATAAATAAATATAAAAAAAAAAGAATTTGAGAGGGAATGCTGGCCTGAGGTTAAGCATGTCAAAATAATTAGGTGAGAGGTGACCCCAAGAAGCACAACTGTATCTGCCTGACAATAAGAGGAACCGTACCTTGCTGCACTATCACTCATCAGGAGGGAAAAATCAGGGAACACGTCAGAAAGCAGAGTTACCTACAGAGACCTGAGCAAGGAAGACTCAGACAAGGAATTCTAGACATGAGAAGCATCAAGATCAAAGCACCAGAAAAGGTGGGGCAGCATCAAATCTGTTCCCAGTTCCAGTGTCATTAGGAGGAGCATTTGACTCTGATGACAGACAAACTTTGATACTCAAAGATGGAGGTGTTTGTTTAGTGCCTCACACAGCAAAATTAAAGGGAGGAAAATGGGGGGGGGGGTCTTCAGATGAATATACTGACAAGCTGTTTTATGCATGAGCCCTGCTGTCTGGCTAGCGCCCACTCAGTAGACAGTGCGACACAGGTTGAGCTTTATTAGACAGGTAGAACAAGGGAATTTCCATGGCTTGAAGATTCACAGAAGTCCCTCCCCCCAGTCATATCTTCCTAAGTTGGTCTTGAGGGTTCCCTAAAAGTTGCCAAGTTGGCAGTATAAAGAGAAAAGAGAATAAGATGAAGTCTGTAATAACCCATAAACTCTCCATAGTCTTCAAGCACATGTGGTACAAGTAATTCACTTCCTCACATTTCCTATGAAGTTCATTTGCAACTGGTTTCATCTAGACATAATACGTAGAGGAGGCAGCTCAGAGGTGGGAATGGGAAAAGTAGCACATAGTACCTCCAGGAACCAAATTTCATTACCCATTTTGAATGAGAGTTTTCCTTGCAAGAATGCAGGAACACCATAGATTGCCATTCACACCTAAGAGTGGTTTAAATTATTAGACATGTCTTTGTGTCCCAAACCTTTTTTATCCTTCTAGAATCAGCTAACGGTTGCTGTTCCGTGAATTCCTTCCCTGAGGCTAGCCTGTTTTCTGGGAGTAAGCTCCTCTGAAAACATAAGGGTCTACATTCAGAGCTCCTGGGAGGAGCAGATGCCCCTTGCCCCCACCATCACACACCATTTCTTCCTCTTTCCTATCTTGGAGCTGTGGATAAAATGAGAAGCAGAGAAGGGTATTAGCAGGTGCTCAAGATAATTCCTATGACTTCACAATTTTGAACAGACTGAATGTGACTTTCCTTCCTGAGAAATCCCAAGAAATGGCCACCTAATATATAGATATAAAAAGACCCTCCAAGTCAGAGCAAATGTGGTCACCAGTTGGCTGTCTGCCAGGAAAAGAGAAGACAAGAAGAGGTGAAGGAAAATCAGTGTAGGAGGAATGCAGACATCTAGTAACCCAACAAGGAAGGAGAGGTGACTTGCCACACAGCTAGCTATTCTAAATGAACCAATTATTCCAAAATGGATAACTAAATGAATCAGCTTGTTGGTACTTGAAATCTTTTAACATGTAGAACTGGGTTGGTAGTGTATGTTGTAAAGAAACAACTTGAGTACTTCTTAGGACCCAGAACAATGGATTCTTTTCTTTGGGGTTTCTAAAACTGAGAAATCTGAGACTGTTCATGATGCTTGGGCCTCCATGAATCTTTGAAGACTTACAAATGTGAAAATTATGAAATGAGGTACCAAAAACATCCTATTCTGGGTGTCCCTGTGTGGTCACCAACTTACACGTGTGGCCTGAATGGTTCATTCCCTTGCTGGGCTTCCACAGACAGAACTAACTGCCTTTCTCTCATGTCCAACTCCCAAACCTTTTCCATCCTTCTAGAACCAGCTAAAGGTTGCTGTTCCGTGAATTCCTTCCCTGAGGCTAGCTTATGAAGGCTCCATTCGAATAGTGTTCATGCAGTAGGCCATGTTCATCATCATTTCCTTGTTTATGTTCATAGCAACCTATGAAGGAATCTTTCCCATTTAAGAAAACTGAGACTCAAAAGAAGTTAAGGATTCTAAACCCGGGTCTGGTTGAGTACAAAGTTTGAGCTCTGAACCACTATGTTTTAGCACCTCTTCTTGTCCAGACTATGGTCACTATTATTCTATTAAAAAAACAGATTATAATTGAAATTTCTAAGCTCTGTGGGAATGTGTAGCATTATGAAGTTCATATTCCCTCTTGTTCAGGGAACTTGGAATCGGATAGACAGATACAGTATTTAAATGGAAAGTTAAAACACAGGGCACACGTGCTCTCTTTATGTCTTCATACCAACAGACAATTTTTGAGTATCTAGTATATGCCACGCATAGTAGTAAATGACTAAAGAGCTCAGGATACCTGCCCCAGTGAAGCTTCCAATCTACCGAGGGAGTTAGTCCTTGCAAATAAGTTAGCAAATGCCTAGATAATTTATAGTGTTTAATGTTAGGGAGAGAAGTGCCCATATGCTACGAGAGAGAAAATAACAGGCAGTCCTGCTTCACATAACATCGGAGAAGCCCTTCCTTGTAAAGTGTCATTTTAGCTAAGAAATGAAATGTAATCAAGAGTTGGCAAAATGTACAGACAGAGGTTGGGATATGGGAAGGAATGATTTCTGGTCAGAGTCCTAAGGCAGAAAGAACAGAGATTTAGAGAAACACCCTAAGAAGTCAGCTATGTGTCTCCAGCCTCTTCCACCTCCTCTGCCTTCTTTTGGTTTCTGAAGTCCCTGGGCTGCCCCCCACACATACCCCATGTCTTGGGTTTTATAGGTGGTTCCCCTCTGTCTCAAGCCCAGTTTGTTTCTATGACATTGTCCACAACTTCATTCAGAACCCAGCTTCTTGTTTTGTCCATTTCCTCCTTTCATCATAGTGGGGGCTTCTGAACCACATCGACATCAGTATTCACGGTTCATCTCCCTGAATGGAGCCCTGGCTATCAGAATTCCACCTGGAGAGCTCTGCTTTCATTTGTGCTGCTCCTCCCGCTCCTTGGTGGAAGCTAGGACCTGGGAAGACTGCAAATTGTGTACATTATTTCCTTTTTGATTAGGTGGATGAATAAGTTGATTGAGACACATCTCTTTGGAGGGGAATGCTGGCAGGCTTCCAGGAGTGGGAGGCAGCTGGCTCTGAGTGAAGAGGAGGTGGCAACAAAGGCCTGAGGGACAGACATATATATCATGGGTACACTTCAGATTCTAACTGGCCTTAGGGAACATCAGCCAGAAACGATTGGGGAAATCAGTCTCCCACTTTCCTGTCCCTGAGAGGTAGAGTTTAAGTTTGGGCTACCTTTGCAAGCATTGAGACAACTACTACAGCCTTCCACTCTTGGGGAAATGAGACTGTTTTGGAAAATGCTGGTGATGGAGAACCTCTGAGAAAGTTGCTCTGAGAAAGGGTCGAAGGGACCAGGGCACAGGCAAGCCAGTAATTTCCCATATTTGGCTCTGGTCAGCCTGTGGTTCATGCCTTATATGGTAATCCCATACCGTGTATGCCTGGCTCCTGAGCAAGTCCTCCTCTAGCTGATATGTAGATATAAAAGGACCCTCCAAGTCAGAGCAAATGTGGTCGCTAGTACCAGTCATGATGCTTGCTTCCAAGGCAGCCCAGGAGAGACTGAATGTACAGTTCAATTCTGAACCACATTGAGTGCATCAGGATAAGGGAGTCATCAAAGGGACAGGAACTGGACTCCTCGTTGACGTGTAGAGAATCTACCTTGTTATTTCTGCACACATTCCTCACTCTTGACAGGGATGCCCAAGCTACCTCCTGTGTGGGGGAAAATCTTTCATTCATATGATTCTACCCTACTTTGACTCCAAGCTCCAGTCTCTCCATGTGTGCATGCTAGCTCCTCTTTATGGCACCATTTATCTTCTTGAGCATGGTAAACACCTTCCTATGTTTTGAGGATCGGCTCAAAGATAATCTTCTTAATGATGCGTAGCCCTACAGCTCCCGCCTCTGTGTTGCCCTAGCACAGCCATGTTGCCCCACCCCTGTCCCTATGGCAGCATTCATCACCCTCTTACATAGAGCTGTCTTTCCTTCTACATAGGTGGCCTCTTGAATATCTGTTACATTCTTCGCACCTGGTATAGTGCTTGGCATATCTTAGCTCTTGTGGGAAGACTCCCAAGTCAGCCAAGACTCTCCCAGTCTTGGGTGGTTATACATTCCCTGTACCCCCATATTACAGAACTCACACAGGTAGCATTATGGGGACTGGCTATTTTATGTCCTGTCTGCAGGTCAGAGCAGCAGGAGAACTGGGCCATCAACCAATCTCTAATGCCTGGAACACTTCTAACACCCAGGAGCTCTCAACAATTATATGTTGAATGAATAAAGGCATTGACTTGGGCTTCTAAAGAACCAATTCAGTGATAGAATTTGCCTGGGTCAGGTGCCATTTCCCAGTAAACACCTTGTTTGTCCAGCCCAGCCCCCTAAAGGGCCTACTCAATTTGCACTCTCCCATAGTCCCAATATCATCAGTCTTTGTTTATTTCAATCACTGTGTTGGGGTAGTAGTTGGATATTAATAGCTTCAGTAGAATTTATAATTTTTTCCAGAAATGCTGGACTTTGTCCTTTGCTGGAGTACAAGCAGAACACCCACAACTAATGGGCTTTTTTCCTGTTATGCACACAGAGAAGCATACTTTACTCGGTCCGAGATTTGACATTCTGCAAAACTGGGAAGTTTGTGAGTGATGTTTTGGGAAAATCTTTCTCCCCTGTGAGGAAGCTGGGTGGTGAAGTCATTCTTAGCAAGGAGTTTGGACTAGACGACCTTTCAGATTTGACATAGATTTCAGTTTCTATGAGGTTTGAGTCCGGAGATTTGTACCCTTTGGCAGAATCTTTCCTACCATGGGACCAAGTATTCCCATGGACCCTAATGCCATTAGTCGCAGAACTTATTCACATGGAATGGTAAGGAAGAAACCCAAAAGGAGCTTCTTTTCTTCAAAGACATGATTTCCTGATGGAGAATCTTCCCACAAGTCACAATGGTCTGTGCCAGTGTGTCTTCCTACACTCTTGCCAGAGACTGCTAATCTCCTGCTGAGTGTCAGACTGACCTTTCCTTGCAGTCCAGTGCCCTGGGGCTGAATCTGTTAAGCCTGGCAGGAATTGTGGGAGGGATCAAGTCTGAGATGTTCTGGACTTTGAGTTGAGTTCCTGTTAAGGACCCAGCTCAAGTGCTTTTAGCCTTGTTGTATCAACTGCCATCATAAGACAAGAAAGGGTGACTTACTAGTATTGCTATTTTTGAAATATAAAGCTTGAAGTGGTGGCATAGATGACCCAAGGGACTAACAAAATTCAGTGGTTAGGGCACATGGTTACCACCACCCACTCCCTGTCTGGAGAGAAGCTACCTTTTCATCCTAAAGTGACTTTGGAACTTCAACTTCAATAGAATGTGTGTGAATATTGCATCACCACTGTTGATGGGCTTGGACTGAGTAGAAGTCATGTGACTTCATAGGGTTAAAATTCTGGACAGAATAAAATGAACTAGGAATCTAGCTTCAGCCCTAGATAGAGATTAACTTCTATGCCCTGGGCCTCAGTTTTCTTATCTTTACAAAAGAGACATTTTAGAAAGGTGGTTGTCACTCTTTAGTCTGAAAATCAACTTTATCCAAATCATCCTGGTTTATATTTATATAGGGAAGTTTCTAGGTCTTCCTCCTCAATACCTACTGAATCAGAATTTAAGGGGTAAGCAGGGAAATCAATACTTGAAACAAGATGTGAAGTATACTAAGGTGCAACAACCCCAGAGCCAGATGATCTATGAGCGTTCATCTAGATAAATCATCCCATAGTGATGATTATATATCATAGTGATGATATAATAATGGAATCACTGCACGGTCCACAAGGAACAATAGCTAGGAACAGAAGTACACTCTTTGCCTCTTGGGTGTTCGTTGCCCACCCGTATATGCCATTTCTCTGTGGAAAGTAGATGTTATTTTTAAAACAGTACATTCAGGGAGGTACTGAAATCACAGACTCATCCTGAGGTTCCCTTTAGATTATTTGGAGTTTGTTGCTCTTAATGGTGGGGTTATAGGGGAAGAAGGCCTGCTCTGTGTTCTGAGGGAGAGAGTCCCTATAAACAGCAGTCCCAGAATTATTCTCCAGCTCCTGCACTATTATATAAAAAAGCTGACACAGCAGAGTCCAGGGGATGCTGAGAGCCTGCAGAGCACTAATCACTGAGGCAGGCAGGCTAAATGCAAAGAGAACATTTTCAAAACAGCACCTGTACTGAGTAGTCATCTGCTATTTTTAGAGCTGCTGCAAGGAACAGAGGGACATTTGGAGAGACTCCCAAAAGACACCAGGCAGGAGGAAGGTAGAGAGGTTTGGCATAGTCTTCTGGCTGATTCTATAATGCCTTATCAGTTGAGTCATTGAAAACTTGGTCAGTGTGACTTTTATGTTTTGTTTTGTGGTTGAGGATGTTCTGGGGACATGGTGATAGAGGGAAAACTCAGGATAAGGAATGTCATTTTGATCTACTGGTGATATTTTTGATGGTAGAGTACATACTTAAAAGTTTAGATGATTTTCATCCCAGAAAATAGAACATTCTGTTCTCTGAGACTGATACTGGAACAACTCAAAGTGGGAATGAATGTGAAATACTTTTATCTCATTCATTTTATCCAGCTGCAAAATGTATCTCATAATTTAGTCTTGGATGTATGGTGGTAAGGTTAATTAGAACCTAGATTTTGGAAATTGTGGCTGTTGGGAAAAATATCAACTCATAACTTTAACTCTTATTTCAAATAAGAATAATGCTGAGCATTAACTGAGGACTTAAATACATTCCCAAAGGTGAGTGGTCTTTGACAATTGACTAAGACATCAACTTCATACCTGTGTAGCATGTTCTGACATGAAATTTCCCATCAAAGTGAACACAATCGATCTGATAAATGTTATGCATTTGTTTGACCTTTTGGGTAGATTCATAACACCTCAGGTCAGAAAATGTCACTTTCTGATCTACCTCCTCCTCTTTCTCTCACTTGCAGCTAGAAAATTCTTTCTTTTTCAACCTCTCAAAGAATATTGGCTTAACTGTGAAGAGATTTCTGATCCGATTATCTCTTACTATGGGTGAGCAAGAAGCGTCTTCATTGATTCTACACTTCTAGCTCACTAAGCTGTTTGTTTTGCAAAGTTGGCTCAGAACCCTCATTTCCCGAGTCCCAGTGCAGTGCTTGTTCTACTGTATCAGAAAACCTGAAGCTCCTACTGTTGGAAAGACCTTAAAAGTCATCCAGTGTAATTAATTATCCCAGTGCTAAGCTGATAAACTAGAGATCACAAAAACATTTTTGTAATAATTGTTTTGACACAAAATTAGAAAACAGCAATGAATGCCCAGTTGAGACAGTTTCCTTTTGGTCCTGCTTAACAGAAATACAAACAAATTGCCATTGGCTATCGTACTGGGTGGGACACCTCAAGTGGTTTGAGGTGTGTAATTCAGGAATCAAAGACCTCATAAGACTCCTTTTCCAGTATAAACAAATTATGATGGGAATAAAGTTGTGATTTTGCTGCATAAATACTATACATGTTCCTTCGTGTGTTCTAACTAACAAAAATGCTTTGGGATGTTGAAACAATAACCTCAGTGAACTTATTAACAGAACTATAAACTAATGCATTTTGCTATTTTCTAATGTCCCAGTGATTTTTCCCTATTCTGTCAGTCAGGCCTCTTTTCAGAAGCCACCTTTGTATTAAACTTCATCTTTTAGAGTCTTGTTCTCAGCCAGGTATCATACTCCCCTCAAAACATTTGCCCAGAAAGATTTAACAAGTTTGAGAAAAGCAAAGGGAAAGGAGAGATGTCTTAGTTTTGGAGGGCTACTATAACAAAGTACTACAGATTTGGTGGTATATAAACAATAGAAGTTTAAGATCAAGGCACTGGCAGATCTAGAAGTCTGGAAGGGGTCTGCAGAGGTCTACTAAATCCCATGGTGATTGTCTGCTGCATGCCTCTTCAGAGACATGCTGCTCACTGCTTCTTTTCTCTTTAGAGACTGCATACTAATTGACTCAAGCTGGCTTCCTAACCCTGCTTTATATCCTCTTCAACAGTCCCCACCCTACAAGCCTGATTGGTCCATTTTCAGTCGTGTCTGATTGATCCAGTTAGCACCAGTCAGCTTGCTCCCATTTTCAAACCACAGAATTAGCTCAAGCTCCTGATAGACAGTTGGAGAGCTTGAACCTGATTGGTCTATTGAGGTCAAACCTGATTGGTCCACTTGTAGTCCTAGCTCCAAATACAAAAGAGAAAGCCATAGTGCCTGCCCTGACAGACCTGCACTGAAGTCAGGACAGGCTTATGGGCTGATGGGCTCCAGAGAGCCCTACCAGAGCTGGATCTATTCAAACAGGACCCGGTGCTTCTCTCTGTAGCCCAGATCAGGAGCTGTGGGGCTTAGCATTTGCCTCCACTGTTGAAACTGGGCCACTGGTCAGCAGACTGCTCGTGCTGGGCCAAGGGTGGGGTTAGACCACGGCATGGCACCAACCAAGCCGGGGTGTCCCACCATTCAGCAGGTGGGGCCTCAGCGGGGGCCCTGTAACACCATGGTATTGTGCATTGGGTTTCAATAATGAATGTTGAGTAGATACATCCAGTCTATAGCAAGAAGGAAACTAGTATAAGAAGCACAAATTCCTAAATCTAACCATATTTCTTTCTCTCCTTCTCTGTTTGCTTCCACTATGGCTCTTTTAAAATCTGTTTTGTGTTAGACTGAACTGTAGAAGATTGTCATTTCTGTAGTTTGAAAATAATTGAATAGAAACGATTTAATGAGATACAACCTAACATCACTGAGTCCATGTGTTCTGAGGCTGAGGGTTCCCCCATAGGTGCTTCCTTTGGAATGCTGTTCCTTCAGAATTATACCTTCTCACCTAAATAAATGAAGGTTCTCATTTCAATGGACTAGTTCAAAACATGAGTATATGGTCTGATCTCTGCCTTCCCCACCAGAACACATCGAGGTTTCGTGAACTTTTACACTAATAGATTGGGAAGTAGTAGATTTTTCTTTTCATTGTGGTTCCCAGGAATGTCTACACTTTGTCTACACTTGATCTACACTTAGCACTTGGTGTAAAATGCCTGCTTGGCGATTGTAAGCTTAATAACATTGGGAGGAGGGCAAGAAAGAAAATGTGAAAGAGACATTACAAATTTAAAAGCATGAAAAGCACTGTGCTTATTGAAGCAGTGGGGTATATGCCCATGACTCAAATGGAAGGAAGCTCCTTGGAAGCAGGTCTTGACCTCTGGATGCCATACACCACTAAGAACATGATAGCTGCTCAACAAGTATCCATCAAATCAAAGTGAAGTACTTTTTAAAGGATCCCGAGTAGTGAAGTCATAATGAGAACGGTGGATGGCCATTTTCCAGGCATTTTTCACACCATACATGGAGGGAGCTACTGGTGCCCTAGACTTTGCAAAGCCAATTTTGATCCAAGTTTGTTCAGCTTTAATACTCTTCCCTGTACCCAAGCCATTCCCCAAAATTATTTTAAGAAAGATTTCACATCTTGAAGTACTTCTTTATTCTTCCCCGAGGACTTCAAAAGCAAAGAAAACAAAAATTCAGGAAAGTTGAAATCAATAGCCAACACCCAAAAAAAAAAAAAAAAAAAAGTCAGGAAAGTCGGAGCCTTTTAGACTTCATCCTGTCCTCACCCAATCACATTATACCTTCCCAGGTTTTGCAGGAAGTGGCTCCACTCCTCTCCTCACCCCCCCCCCCCACTTGTTTCCATGCTGTTATCCTATCCCAAGAAATCCCAGCAAGTCTTGGAACAAAGAATGACAGCAAATGAAATTTCCTGTCTGGAGTGAGAACAGAATGCAATTAGTCATGGAAGGTTATGAAATTTGTTTTTAAAGTTACAAATATTTTATCTCGTGACCCTCACCTTCATGGCATTCCCCTTCCATCCCATCCACCCTCCAAATTTTCACACAGAGTCTTTGCAAAGTAATGAATGACCTTTAGATTGAGACGTTCTCTGTTGTAATACCTTGGAATATGTTCCAGCATGGTAACTCGAGATCTATTTACTGAACTGTTTGGCACATTCAGTATGTCCTGGGGGAATTGCTGAAGGGTGGATGTTGGGGGAGGGGAGACCATGGTGTGATTTTCACTCTTCCCTGATGCATTACCAGACAGAAGGTCATCCCAGTCTAGCAAAGATGGGTGCTGCACAGGGCTCATTACCTCACAGTGAGCCTGCCAGATGAGGCCGTAGAATGTTTTCATCATTCAAGCTTGAAAGGAAACTGTCAGCCTCCACTTGCTTTTAAAACAATGAAAATTTAGGTGACAGCACTTTCATTTGCTCAATGAAAATGAAGGTTTCTAGGCAAAGACTTCCTTCCTTTGTGGTATACTAACCAATTCTACTTTGAGTCATCCTAGGAGCTAAAGTTTGGGGAAGGGGGTCAGTTCCTGGGGATAGGGTGGGGGAAATAAAATAGCATACCTTTTCAATAAGATCAGAAACTTTTAGGATGTACAGCTTCTAGGCTTCTAGACTGGGGAAAAAAAATGGGTGGATGGATTTTAGATAGATGCAGGCTTTCCTTGACTCCCCATGCTGGGAAATGGGTACATATCTAGGGCTGTCTCTTTTGACTTGCATGTATTCATACATGGTTGTTATCACACTGGCAAGTGCCCTTCCTAGGAGAAACTCAAGCAAAATTGGCAAGTATAGACCCTATTCTCTGAACATATCATTGTAGAATTTCTAATCTAAGAGGCTTGAGTTAAATACTTAATGAACCACTTAATGCACAGAATTATGGGAGATCTAATAATTACTTACATTTATATATCACTGTATTTTGGTATATCCATGTGCATTATTTTATCACCTGATTCTTGTAATCCCTGTGTTTAATAGTCGTAATAGGTATTAAACCATTTTTTTAAACAATCTTAGGAATATTTGAGCTGAAAATGATGTTTGATTAGTATAATTTTGACCAGTAGATGCTAACTAACTGGAATATAATACAGAAAATTATTTTCAAAAACTATGTGCTTGTGCCACAATGCCAACTCCCCAACTCCTTGCTACACCCCCCAATACACACAAACCAGAACCTCAGTCTGCAGGGTTGAGATCCCAGACAATAAAAGACAAATATCTTCTAGGACACACGCAGAAGTACAACCTCTCTTGTACTGATGCCCTTGACCAGTCTCTTGTTTGTCCACTGGAAAACCCATCTTTGTAGACAATTAAAGCAGTGATGTGATCAACCCCAAATCATACATAATGGAAGCCTGGTTTTGACCTCAGGCCTCCTGACACATACTCCATGACACATACATACATCTTTCTTGTATCCTTTCCCAGCATGTCCCAAGTTGAAGAGGGGATTGTTATGATGATGCTGTTCAAGAGTCCGTGGTGATGGTTCATGGGCATCTTGGTGTGGTAATTTTATGGGAACAACACCTAAGAGGAGAAATCAAACATTGTAAAAAAATGAACAATGATGTAAAAATATACATATAAAAAAAATGATGGTGCTATTTGCTTTAAGCCACTTTTTGCTTCTTGCTAGCCAGAAAGGAAAATGATAAATGGTTGCCCAACACATACCTGATATGAGTAAAGTTCCAAGAACTTCAATTTTTTATTAGAAACATTTTTACCACAATGCATGTTCCTCACAGATTTTGCTTCTCAGTCCCAAGATTTGACTCCGATCCGCAGAAGTAATGATTCCCTTCTTTATATCAGTAGCACTAAATTTTGATTCTCTGTATCTTCTCCAACCATAGGAGCATCCCATTGCACTTGGGTATCATATCCTCACTAACCTAAATATATGAGTAAAGTTTTGAAGAAAAGAAAGAACTATACATGACAAGTGAGTTAAGTTGCTGGGAACATTCTGGGACCTCCCACCCTGGCTTGGCAGGCAAGAGGGTCAAGACATCTGAGTGGACCTAAAGTCCAAGCAATGTTTTCCTGTTCTGTGAAGCAGCTACATAAGATTCTGATGCCTACGATGAACCAACCTTTCACCCTTCACTAATGTCCAAGGAACTATGTAAAGGTTACTTTAATGATGTATTTCTAATCTTTGTATTTCTAGAGTGAATCTTTAAAAGTTAGGAAAATGATTCAATGCCCACATTTTCCTCCTTACACATAGATAATATTGACATTTCTTTAGCCCTAGATAACTTAGGAAACAGGAAGATCTAAACCAGCAAACGAACCCCAAAAGCCTACCATCAAGAACAATTACATTTTTACTATTAATTACTCACTGTTTCTTTTCTTTTCTACACCTGTGCTATTCTGTGAGCAGGTAAAGAAACTGAATTCAAACTTGATTGTCAGAACAGTTCTCACAGTGTAGAATCTGTTTCCTAGGTCCAAATCCTTAACTAGATTATCTGGCAAACTCTTTGTATGACTGTCACTGAGAATCTTATTTCAGTTATCTTTGGGAAAAGGAGAAAATGTGTTTCTCTGCTTCTCTGCCCCTATGTCAAATCCTTTTCTAGTAATCTCAAGTGCTCCCACACTTCTGGGCAAGAGGGATTCATTGCATTGCTCATGGCCAAGACCCTTCATTGGGTCCCACTTTACTAGCAAGCAGGGATGCTGTGTGAAAGGGCAGCAGCATTCTAGTTCTGGTGCTTCCTGAGCCAAGTGCTGAGAAATACAGACAGACCTTTAAGCTCCCAGACACAGTTCCTCTGTTGCAGGTGTGTATGTATCTAGGGAGGCTCTACAGATTTTCTCAATTCCTGCTCAGAGGTAGGAAACCTCACTCAGGACTAATACCTAAACCATATTTTCCAGTTTACATTTTAGTAGAGGATCTTACTTAGGGAACGAGGCTGAGTGGATTACAAGGAGACAGAGATGTGGTTTCTCTGTAGCTCTTGGCAGGGAAGGACTGTTTACCTTTTCTCTATTCTCTCTCCATGTATATACTATATATACATGTATATAATAGATATATAAATAGACATATTGATTTCCCTTAATAGGAAAATTCCTGACAAAAGAGGAGTGGAAGTTACCTAGTTCTATTAATTAAAAAAAAAAACTCTCTGTCCAAATGGCCCTGATTTAAGCAAGTTTCTACACACCACAATTTTCTGTTATGAACAGTTCTACTTTCTTGGTAGCAGCCATAATGTAATCAATGTATTTCTTTGCCCCCTAAGAGTGTACATTTGGGGCTCTTTTTTTCTAATAGTAAGGGCCTGCAAACCGAATAGTTCTTATAGTTCACTTTATTGTGGTAAAAAAGAAATAACAACTTTGACTATTTTAACCATTGTTAGGTGCTCAATTCTGTGGTATTAAGCATGTTCACAGTGTTATGCAATATAACCATTATCTATTTCCAGAACTTTTTCCATCAACCCAAACTGAAACTCTGTACTTGTTAAACCACAATCCCTCAATCCCACTTATTACCTCCCTCAGCCCCTGGTAAACTTTATTCTACTTTCTGTTGCTATAAATTTTCCTATCCTAGTCACCTCATACTAGTGAAATTCTATGATATTTATCCCTTTGTGTCTGATTTTGTTTGCTTAGCATAATGTTTTCAAGGTTCATTCATGTATAGCATGTGTCAGAATTTCCTTCCATTTTAGTAGTGAATAATATTTCACTGTTTGTAGATAACACATTGTGCCTATCCATTCATCACATTGTTGGTTAGCTAGGTTCATATTTACCTAGTTAAGTTATGGGAGTTTAGATAAGAGAAAAGAATTGAGAATTGGTGTATTCTTGGGGAACCTCTGAGGAGTCATAACTATAGAAATGTGTTAATTACCTACAGTTTTCTGAACTAAAAATGAGTATATAACTTGGAAGATACCATGTTTTGACATTTCAAACTTCAGGTATAACTGAAGAGAATGTTAAAAACTTGACTATCCAGGTATGGTCACACAGCTCCTTTAGTAACTAAAAATATGGGAGAAGAAGCTGCTCCATAAGGATATTCCCCTCTTTTGAAGCAGAGGTTCTAGAGTTCTCTGTTCTCTACCCTCCTCATTTTTCCTTCTTTGCAGGGAAAGTGAATTCTTGGCTTCTTCTGTGGACGTGGGTGCCTCCTCTTCCCATAGACACCAGCAGTTGCAGGAAGGACGTGTGATCTAGAGATGTTAGGAAGACTGTCAACCCTAGGTCCAAGGGTAGGAAAGATGGGCTAGGCCATGGAAGCACCATAAGGCTAAAGTCAGCCCCGTCAGACACGTCTAGGTCTCTAGTCGGACTGAGGTTACACCCCGACATGGTTGTTTTGAGCTCAGATAAGTCAGTCAGTATTAACGTTCCTGAAGTTTTGGTAACCCTCTTCAGGAGTGGTATTAACTTTTTGGAGGTGTATCTGGACATTATGAAGTTCTAGCATAATGGAAGGTTTAAGGTGATTGAGTCAAGAATAAATCCCCAAAAGATCTCCCTTTATCTGAACTGGTGGGTGTCATGTTATGCAAGAAGCACAGACTCAGTTCTGAAGATAGGAAGCTACTGAGGGTGATGATGGCGCACTGGTGGAGGGACCCGCTGGTTTTATAAGAAGCAAAGGAATTATGGAAAGCACATTGCAAGTACCGTTGTTTTTCTTATACTGTGTTCCAAACCCAAACAAATTTGAAAAAAGTATGTGTGCAAAAGCAAACCTTAAACCATTTTGTGAATCCCACCCTAGATTTCACATTTCTCAAGTGAGGCTCACATTCCTTTATTCAGATTCCAAAAGTAGAGATAATTTGTTCCAAATGTTTCTGAAGCAGACCAGCAGAAGGGCCTAACGATTTTTCCAGAGCTGGGGGAAACTGTGAAATCTTCTACACTCTAATGGAGCATTCAAAGTAAAAAAAAAAAAAAAAAGACACAAGAGAGAGGAAAGAAAAAGGAATGTTTTGATGATCTATTTGTTTATTTTGTTACAGTCATGGCTCTTTGACAAAGTCTGAGGAGACATGTTGATTGCCAGTGTCTTATTTCCTTTGGCAAGGTAGCATTCTTCTACATTATGGAGCCAATTATATCGGAGAAATCAGCCATACAATTATACATTTCTTGCAAGATGGTGAATAAGCTTGTTTCAAAGAGACTGAACTTGGGGACCTTTAAGGATGAAGAATTGTGAATACATGTGTGGGTTGGTGGCACCCAAACCTCTGCAGTGACCCCCTTCCTAATAGGTCTTCAGATAACTATCAATTTGTGGATGACAGCTCTCTCTAATAGAGAAACCTGTGTTGCACTGTATGTTAAAACACATTTGGGCACAGGAGCCAGTGCTGGTGTCTGAGAGCGCAAGAACTTCTAAGAAGGGTTAGGGTTCAGTGGGACTAGATGGAAAGGCTTTTTTACTTTGTTAAATGTCACCAGACTAGGGGACCTCTCTGGGGGCACAAGGTTAAATCACAGCACTATGAAGGTATCCACAGCCACTGCAGCTAGGGAGCGGGCCCACATGGCGCAGCAGACCTCTCTTGTTTCGCCCACTGCTCCTCTCACCAGTGGGTTTCAGTCTTTCTGCCTGTTCTGCACCCCATTCTGTCTCTGGTGAGTCCTCATTAAATTTGCATGGAGCTAAGGCAAACTTAGGTTAAGAACTAGGCAGATAACCAGTTCAGATTCCAGATCTTCATAGTTTGCAATATAAAAAGGAATACTTATAACTTATTACTGATATCTTTATTCTTGTCACTGTCACCATTTATTGAGATTATACTGTGTACCAGGTACATCACTTTATTTCTTAACAACTCTGCAAAGATGAAATGACTATTTTATTCTGTAATTGAGGAAACTGAGGTTCAAGGAATTTGGATTCTAGTGACTGAAGTTGGGTCAGATCCAGGTTGTGCGATGAGCCTTTAGCTTAAGCTGAGACCTTGAAAGTAAACAGAACTGGGCTGTCATAGGCCCCTAACTGTTGACCCAGCGAGGGGCCAGGGAGGCTAAGCCTATGACTGTGACTGTGACTCCTTACGTTTGGGTTGCATCAAGACAAGCTTGTTTGGCTTCTAACCACACCCCCTAAGCCAGGCCAGCTGGACTTGAAATTGTGCAATTGGTCACAGGCAAAAGTGTGTGGGTGGCTTAGGGAAAATTCATCATTAGACTTGAAGCTGCAATTCACTGCACAATCTTCTAATAGGAGGCTGGGAAAACATTTCTGTGCATGAGTGATGAGAGTGCATGGTTGCCAGGCTCTGAGGAAGAAAAGACATGGAATGCTCGCCATGACCCCTGTTACAGTGATGTGAGATTTTTGAGAAATTAAAGGATGCCCATCCACCCCAGTATGCATGTGGACTTCATGAACTAGCAAACACACTCCCTTTGCAAGCTCTGAACACAGACGTGACCTTATGGATGTGATGTAGCCAAGTGTCTTTCCCCTCCCACCTTGAGTCATTGTTTAGCACTCATTCTCAGACCCCTAAGACCCTCTCCCACAGATTGTTCCCATTTCAGGAGGTCTTTTGTTACAGATAAAGAACATGGAGTTTGAAATAATAAGAAGACCACACCTCAAGTCTTTCACTGCTACTTACTATGGAAGTTATCCAACTCTCTAGTTCTTGAAGTGTGGGATAATCTGTCTTCTTGAATATGCAATTGTTGCAAAGATAAAACTACATACATCACACATCCACAAACATGAAGATGCTGTATACATTTTCAAAAAAGTGTAAGAATGATAGCTATTATAATGTATCATAAAACCCACGGAACATAAGAAATATATAACGATCTGCTATCATTGGTAGATATTTCTGTGTCTGGTAGCTTATTTGGATGAAGTACGTAGAGACTTATGTGATGTAGCTGTTGTCCTTAGGCAGCTTACACTATCTGAGATGGTGGAAACTATCAAGTACAATTAGTTTACTGGACAAGCTGGAGTGAGAAAGGTGTAAGCAGCAACCAAATTAATTTGTTACTGCTACTGGCTTTCTCCATCTTTAATTATATCTCAGAGTCCATAGCTTTCCAAACCACTCTTAGATATCAAACAACAGTCTCACTTTCGGGTGTTAGAAGGTTGGGTTGAAAGTGTAAAGGTGTAAAACTCCAGCCCAGTGAAGCACAGGAATAAGGCAGGTGGGGGGAGGGGGCATGATTGGTTTTATGTTTTTTCTCCAATTTTACCTTTTTCCTGCCAGAATTTGTTTCTCTCCTCCCCACCCATGATCCTGGATACAACAAAGGAAGACATTTGAAGGTAAAGAGCACAACCGTTAGGAATGAGTTTTCTCATTCTACCTTGTGGACTGTTTTTGTGTCAGGTGAACCTTCCTGGTTCTTTCTCTCATGGAGCGCTGTCCTGGGTACTCTGCTGACCTTCTTTCTGAAGTCCTGCCCTGAAGTGTGTCAGAGTATGTGATGCCTCCTCTCTCTGACCAACTTTGAATCTCTTTTTAATTCAAGCTGCTGATGACAAAGCTTATGTCACATCTTTCTGCTTCTAGCTTCCTCATCTTTCTGCTATCCTTATTCTGTAAGGGTTCTTCCAGAAGTGTACATGCCTAGCCAGTTTCTGCAGAGCCTATGGGCCTTTCCTCTGACCTGCAGGGAATACATGGAAGGCTGTACTTCTTTCTCAGGAAATGGCAGTCATTGGACATTTTCAGGTTAGAATCACACAAATCTCTGAATCTTTCAAAATCTAAGAGCTACAGGTCAAGCTCCCTGACAGTTTTCTGGAAGGCCCCTGACCTGATTGAATTTAGAGAGCTAAAGGGGATGAAGCATAGGCCCCAATCTTTCTCCCCAACCTTTCCTTTCATGAGACCCCATTGTATATGGTAGAGGAAAAAGAAGTAATGGGGACTGAGTTGGACCACTTATTTGTTTCCTTAGCTTCCAGAATAAATTATGGCACATCAGCTATCTCTCATAATTCTGGGCATAGAAGGCTGAAATCAAGGTGTCAGAAGAGTTGATTCCTTCTGAACACTGACGGAGAATCTTCTCCAGGCCTTTCTCCCAGTTTCAGGTGGTCGTCAGCAATCCTTGACTTTCCATGGCTGGTTGCATCACTGCAGTTTCTGCTCCCATCTGCACATGGTCTTATTCTTCCTATGTATCTGTTCTCTTCTCACAAGAATACATCACTAGATTTAGGGTCTATTCATTCTAATATGCCTTGTAACTTGTTGGTATCTGCAAAAACTTTATTTCCCAATAAGGTCATGTTCATATGTATCTGGGATTAAGACTTCAATACATCTACTTCAATATCTATTTTTGGAAGACACAATTTAACCTGTAGTAATGCATTGCAACTTCATTGACATGCAGGTAGCACTCTAGAATATATGGACAATGAGACTCCCTTAGTTCTCGGATTTGGGGCCCTAATTAAGTATGATTTTAAGCAAGATATTCCATCGTATCCCCTTAAATATACACAAAATCATTTTGAAATGACATTAAAGTTCTAACAAGTAGGAGAAAGCCACTGTCCCTCAGCCAGTTTTCTAAAGGTGGTGATAAAATCATTCCCTTTTTCATTTACTTTTTATGTAAAATTTAAAATTTTTAATATTTCAAATATACACAGATAATATATATCTCCTATGTAGTATCACTTATCTCAAATACTCATCAATACAGTTTAAAGTACTAGAGCAATTTAGATCTGGCAGTCTTATTTATCTGTTTACACACACACAAACAAACACACACAAAATCTTTGTTTTCCTGGAACATTTTAAAGCACCTTCGATATTTCATATCCTTTCTCTATAAATGTGATCTCTTTTAATATTTGGAGTTTGGGGCAAATTCAGACCTGCCTCTGTGCAGACAGCAGGTAGGAGTAATACTGATATACACTTGCCTGCGGGTGGCAACTGGGTGGGTCTGTGGAACTTAGCTTTTTGTAGGGTCCTTGCCCCTTTGAAATCTCATTTCTAAAATACCTCTGAAATTAAAGCCAAAACATCCAATTAACAAATTTGATGTATTTACTTTGTTTTCATTGTGCTAGGCTTCTCCTTGGAAATGAATTTCATATTTGAAATATAGACTGTCCACTGAGGCCTTGGATGAATCCTGTGGAAACTTCTCCAAGGGTCTTTTAAGATAGTGAAAGGGAGAAAGTAAGACAAATATGTAACCATAACTCCAAGAGACTCAAAAGCCAATGTGGTCCAAAAAATTGCAGCTGGTTAAGAGCCTTCACCTAGATTGACAACTGCTCTTCTAGTCTGCAGAGAAGTTCCTGGAATTATGGTTCTTAAACTAAGCCCACAGTTTAAAGTACTGGCAGCAATTTAGATGATGCAATTTTGCATGAGGAGGACAGCACAAAGGATCAGGAATGAGGAGATGTGCAGGGTGCACTTCCCAGTTAGGAAGGAACTGGAGCAAATGCAGCCATTCAAATCCTCAGGAGTAGACTTTCCATTTCAAAATACTTTCCCCAAGAATTCATAAAAATGCAGCTGGGGTGAATAGGCTGAAACCTCCTGAGCTACACAGGCTCTGGCAATTTATCATTTAGCAAGGCTTTTCTCCAACTCAATTCGGCTTTTTTCTCTTTTGTTAATAATGGAGTGTTTAGGGCGGCTTGTGGTTTCAGGTTATCTCCTTCCCTAGCCAAATTATACTCCCAAATGCATCAATATCTTCTAGGGAATCATATCCATTGACAGAAGAAATTATTTGCCTTCTCAGAGGATCAAGCAGAGTGGTCTGGAACTGAAAGATGAAAATATGTAGATAGACAAGTCCTTATTTGTGGTAGTGACTACATTCTGCAATAGATCCAGGGACTTAATGTCTCTAAAAGTGACTGTACAGGAGTCTCTGTGATAGGAAAGAAGTAGTTGGAAATGAGCAATAATGCAAGGGAGGCCTATCTGAATGTCCTGTTTTTAGGACATTTCCTGAAAATCTAATGCATAGCTTAATGCCATTTATTTTGTATTGGCAGTGAAATTTATATTCTGCTATATACGTAAAAATAATGGAGGATCGGTCCCAGCCCTGATCTTGTACAAAAATTGTGGAGTCAGTAAATTGCAATCACTTAAGCCATGAATCTTTGTTGAAGGCTCCTAAGGAACATTGCCCTATCCAAGGGAAGTTTGAAGGCGTAAGAACTCCTGGTCCATAATGGGGCTTAGGTGACCCATAGTCCATCAATGTACTTTATTAAAAAGGAAAAGAAAGTGATGTTTGACTGATGGTGCTTGTTCTGGGTAACAGGACCTTGATTCCATTCATTAATTTAATGAGGGTTTATTGGGTACCAGGCACTATGCCACGTACTAACCCACCCAGAACAACACCATTCATAATAATATTTGAAATGGGTTTTTTTAATTTGATAAAAGTATCTATTCAGATTGAGACCAATTTTAAATTAAGAGCTACATATAGTTTATTGCACCTAGCAATATGTGCTACACGACAAAAATGCATCACACGTTCTGCTGTTAGTCTCAGTTTCTTCTTACAAAATTAATAATTTAAAGTACAGGGGATATTTTTGGTTGGTTCTGCATCTTATTCCATATAGTCTGCCTTGCTTCAGTCTCTTGGGGCCTGGTCAGTGCTGAATTGTTTGCTTCAGGATTTGTATGTAATCAGTGATACAATAGAAGAGCTGATATAAAAGTGAACCACAGTTTTTGCCCTTTATTGAAAATGTAAGTCTACATATTAGGAATTTAAAAAGCAATTGCATTTTGCTTTCTCTACTGAATGAGAATTTTTGTTAGGCCTGTATGAAAGATGTTTTAAACATCAGCCAGTAGTTAGGAACATAGGGGATATTTGGAGAATGGAATGTAGTAACCACATATTTTGTCTCCTTACACTTCTCACAACTCCTTTTACTATTGGGGCAATGACCAAGTTCTCATTACACCTAATGAAGAATAAAAAATAAAGTCTTTAAACTTTTTGCACAAAATATCACATATAAGTATTTACCTCCATGGGTCTCTCTTGGTATGTAAACTCATAGCCCTTTGGAAATCAGCTTTCAGATGCTCATTTGAGAAGACTCCTCACCTTTAGAACTCACTTGTCCTCATCTCTCTGTCCTTTTACCTATAAAATAAGTAAAGAAAATATTTCCACCTCCACCTCATGAAGTCATTGTGAAAAGTGAGTTAGTATCTCTTGACGTGCTAAGAGCATACCTGTGGCCGGGTGAGCAGTGGGTGAGCGCTGCACACCACAGGTGCCGCTCCTAACCTGTTAGCTGAGAGGCCTCTGCCCTAAGAGTCTGTGTCCCATCTGCTTCCTCTGCCTCGCTCTTCTGAGCTCACTTCCTGTCTTTGCACGTGAGTGCTTCCACAAGAAGTTGAGTGAATGAATGTAAATTTTTAAGTCCATTCATTCAGACAGATTTATCAAGGTATAATTGGCATAGAATAAATGATAGTTATTTAAATTATACAGTGTGATAAATTTACAACTGCCATCACCATAATCAAGATGGGGAACATGTCCATCACTCCCAGAAGTTACCATGTTTCCCTCTGTCATCTTCCCTTGTGTCCCGCTACTCCTGGAACGTCTGACCTAAGCAGTCACCATAGATTCCTTTGCATCTGTCGAGTTTTAGTTAAATGGGTCGTACAATGTGGACATTTCTTTTTGGTTTGTTTAACTTCTTGCACATAGCATAATTATTTCGAGAGTCATCATATTGTGGTAGTCATAAATTAGATGTCCTTTTAAAAATATCGTATTGAATATAAATTCATGGGTTGCAGTAGAGGAAGGCAACATAATCACTGTTGTATTCAGATACCCCAAAAAAGTACAATATTTTGGATTCTGGGAGTAAACACTAGTGTAGCATGACTCCTATCATTCATTTAAGCTGGTAGAGTTGCTATCAAAAAGGGTGACCATCAGCAATTCAGAAAAGATCAGATTATAGTTAGAATTTAAGGAGACATGGAAATGCAGAATAGACTGTAGAAATTTATTCCGCAGTTGCTGGAATTGTTTTGAATTTTGAAACCCAAAGAAGTCACCCTAAGATTCCTAGAATCCCCATGAGAATTCCCCGGGTTCCTGAGCACCCAAGGTTTCACTACACACTTCACAGGAGGGTTTCCTCTTTCAGCCAGGAGAGGATTAGCCTCTCCTGGACTCATTGGATCAATGACCCCTTTCTGAAGAAGGTGCTAAACTCTCCGGGCTTCCTGGCCAGAACAGGTAGATGAAGCCCTGGGCTTCCACAGCATCTTTGCAAACTTAATGGGGCGATAATGAGGAGAAAATGGCTTAATCTGTGTTTTGGCCTCCTTCTTGCCAAACTGGTTGGAATGCGAGAGGTGTAACTTTGGAAAACCTAGTCATAAAACAGGTTTTTTAACATGGATGTTTTTGGCAGGGATAAAGAGACCCTAAAGGATCTGGTGCCTGCCAATTTCAGCTCTGAAAATGGAGCAATTAATTAGAAAAGTGAGGGATATGGGGCCTCCCTGGTGGCGCAGTGGGTTAAGCAACACACTATGAAGCAGACCACAGCCACAGCAGCACGAGTTTGATCCCTGCTGCCGGCCAGGGAGGGGACCCACATGGAGCAACAGACCTCTCCTGCCTTGCCCACTGCTCCCCTCAGCAGTGTACTTCTGTTGATCTGCCTGTTCTGCTCCCCGCTCTGTCTGTGGTGAATCTTCTCACACCCCCACACCTCTGGCCTGTACCCCAGTGCTTGTATGCATAAATAAATAAATCTTTAAAAAAAAAAAAAAGAAAAGAAAAGTGAGGGATAGGGAAGGGAATACAGCATACACCACCTGGATAGCCTGCTTTTGTGTTGTCTTATTGGTAAGGAAAACAGATTTAAAACAAGTGAATCCACAAGAGAAACAAAGAGGTATTTGAATAGTGAAAATGTCCTCTGGACAGTAGCCTAACCGGATATAAAAGGTGAGGGAGAGACCCTTGAAAAATGGAGCTTTCCAATGGAAGCAGCAGGGGACACCTATTAACATCAGCCTGCCATAGTTAATAATTCTGCATTGGGCAGGAGGTTGGGCCAGATGATCTCTAAGGACCCTTTCTCACTCTGAGAGTCTAAGATGCTGATATTTATAGAGCAATATTCAGAACCTATAAATCGACTGCTCTTGGAAGGTGTGCCTTATAATGTCTCTTTTATTTCATCAGTTTTCCCCCTGGATTTTGCCTCCTTCCCTCTGTTACCTCCTTGCCAATAGAATAGGAAGAGTTCATTCATAGATCCCTGAGTAACATCTGGAGGATATGGTTTGGCCTCCAGCCCTGGACAGATGTTCCAGTACTATTCCTTTGGCCACATATTTCACATGGAAGTGTAGCAATAACTTCCGTGATGGCTCCTTCCTTCCTCCCTCCACCACCAAATAGAAATCTACAGCCCAGAATTCAGTGATCTTTATCAACTGGCCTCCATCCTACCTCACTGTCCACATATTGAAGGGTCAAGTTCTGTTAGTTCAGATTCCTAAGTTGACTGACCAGCAAGCGTTTACTAGTATATTATACATTTTCTTACCTTTGGGTTAGGGATCAAATGGACTCCAAGGGGAAAAGAATGCATCTCTCTTTTTAAGGATATTTACAGTCCTGTTTTTTAAAAGTAGGCATATGAAAATAATTAGAGAAATAATAAAATAAAAACCACCTATTAAGCTGTATACATCCAACTCTAAGTGATTTAGGAGTTCGGAACGGGGGGCCCAAAAGGAATGCAATAATGGAGAGGCATTAGCTGTGATGGACATTTTGAAAAGTGGGAAAGATTGTCATGGAGGATGGGAAGAGATGGCAGTCAGGCAGAGAAGAACAACATGCAATGGAGAATGGGGACATTTGACATATGCCAGTCACTAAGTTATTTTTGACAGATAGTGATAGAGCTACCAAAAATTTGAAGTAGGGGAGAGCTATTGGCTAGTCTCCCTACTAACTTGCTTCCAGTTTTTTAAAAATAATTTTTATAATTTAAAGGTAGTCATACTTCCACAAAACACTCAGTTATGCTAAACACACACAAGTTTATTAGCAGCACATATGAATCAATCACAGAATCTGTGCTTAACAACCTGGGTCCTGTCTTTCTGTCCTTCTGTGAAAACACATACTGAAACAGTGCAACAATGTTCTGGTGGCAATATTCCAGTAGCCTGCTAGTGTGATAAGCAGAGACACAGGGTCCATTTGAATCCCTAATCCTGGGAACACCATTCCAAAGTGAAGAGAGCATTGGTGGTATAGTGGTTTCCATAGCTTCCTTCCCAAATTTGTTCTCACTAGGTGCTTATAGCTTCTTTGTGCAAGAGTCACCTATAAAATGGTACAAACAAATTCTACATTTCTAGCAATCAGTGAAAAAATACTTCTTAATATCCATTATTTAATTAACAAAGCTACTGGTCATAACCAGAAATTTTAAAAAGTTAAAAAAAAAGCTGGCAGTAAGTTCATGTAGAGTTATGGTTTCTGATTAGAGTCTTTCAAATGCTAACTAACCACCCCTGTCTAGAGAGTGTTGCTGATTAAGGAAGTACAAGTGTTAATCACCTGTAGGATGTAGATTAAAATTAACACAATCACACACATGCAAACACATACATATTATGCTGTCTCTGCAAATGCATTCTGAAGTACATTATAATCAATATAAATAGAACAAAAGAACATGCCATGGAATGTGGACAGTGAAAGGATCATCAACTTAGCAATATATGCTGAGAAGAAAGGAGAGAGCAGGTTGTGTAGGCAGGATTTTGGCAGATTGGCGATGCATTGGATTCCAGATTGAGCTGGTTTGATGGGGTAATCTATGCATATAGTGACCATATAATTTATTGTCCAGTGGGGGCACTTTGGAAATTAAAAGGGGGGCACTATTAATAAAAGCACCAAAACAACAGATGTAAACTGGTACTGCCCTAGGTAAAGCAAGGCATATGGTCAACCTCAGTAGGTTCATTGCATTAAAGCACAGAGAAGACATGATGAAAGCTGAATTCTATGAAGACTCATTCAGCCACTCTGCTCTGGCTCACCTGGGCACCACACAGTTGTCTTTGAGGGACTTGGTAGGTCACAGGGGCTATCTGGGGAGGAAGTTTTCTCTGACTATACTTTGATTAATTATGTCAGCTTGTTCATCAGCAACCAGCATGGTGCACTACTTTCCTAAAACAATGTTTTTGAGTTGTGTTCTTCATCCCCAAACTTTGACTTGTCTAGAAGCAATTACACAATGCTAAGGAAACTGCTTTCTTCACTATTTTGCTTATGTGACCTTGAGCAAGTACTTCTCTGGACCAAAGATTCAAATAAGCAGGTATTTTTTTTTTAGGAACCACTGTGTGCTGATGCTGTGGGGTCTTATTCTGCCTAGTAGCCTTAACTATGTGGAACATAACATGACCATCTATAAGGAAAGATACTAGTATTTACCCTATTTTCACTCCAGAGTTTGTGAAGATAAAATGAGGCAAAATGTTTCTGAAAAATCAGTGAATCAGTTATCCTGTTATGAGGGTAGACTATCTGAGATGAAGCTCTAAGATTCAAGTTAGACTCCTCAAGTTTCACTGGGGAAAAACTAATGGAAAATTACTACCAATGTAGATCATTCAAGACACATATTTGAGTGTGGGTCTTAACACAATTAGGTGATAAAAATTAGAATAAAACTTGGTCTTTCATAGAGATTCTGCAGTGGGAATGCCTGTCCTCAGGAGTAATCAGTACAGTGAATTGGTACAGAAATACAAGTTATAATCACAAACACTATGTTTGTTTGAAGGAGACGTCTGTGGTATAGGGACAAGAGCACTGGGTAAAAGTCAGAAACTGAATTCTAGTCTCTGCCTCTAACTTTCTTTTGTGTCACATGGGAAAATCAGAGAACGGATCTGGGTGAAATGCCCACTCTCATCACCTACAACACCAACGAGTGGTCGGTGCTGTGGATGTAGTCAGTGAAGGATTTGCTCTCAGGTAGGACATTTTTATAACAACCTTTAATGTTCATGCTAGAGAACATGCAGATAACTGTTCTGAGTCCTCCTCCTGATCCTGCTCAGAATCCCCTCTCTGAAAGAGGCCCTAAGGATGGCCTGTAGAGGACTTTAAATGAAGAGGCAACTGACCAAGACTGCTGCTTTTTTCGGTATCCAGCCTCAGTCACCCCTCACATTTATTCATTCACTGAACGCCAATGTATTGATCACCTACCACTGTTTAGGCTTTGTTAGGTACTTTAAGTCAAATGAAAAGCACAAAGCAACCAAACAACCTCACAGAGTTGGAGGATAAAATACAGCCAATCCTCATTATTCGTTGATTCCATATTTGTGAATTTGCCTGCTTGCTAAAATGTATTTGTAATCCCCAAATCAATACTCGAAATGCTTTTGAAGTCATTCACAGACTTGCACAGAGCAGCGAAAAACTTAAGTCGCCAGACTTGCACTTTCCCAGATGAGCTCGAATAAGGCGACATGCTGCCTTCTTGTTTTAGCTCTCCTCATACCGTAAGCAAGTGTCCTTTTGCAGTCTATTTGGTGCCACATTTTATGCACTTTTGTGCTTTTCTCAGTGAATTTGCTGTTTTCAGTGGCCTCCAGTCATAGTGGCAAAGTGCTGTCTAGTGTTCTAAGCACAAGAAGGCTGTGAAATGCCTTCTAGAAAAAATCAGTGTGCTAGATGAGCTTCATTCAAGGTGGCATTAAATGCTGCTAGCTGTGAGTTTTGTGTCAGTAAATCAACAATATATATTAAATAAGACATCTCTAAATAGCAACATACATTAAACAAGATTATCTATAGATTGGTTGACAAAAATGTGACCAGAGGCTTATAAGACCCTAACCCTGTATTTTCCCTAGAAGCATTGCTCAGTATTCACTAATTTAGTGTTCTCAGCAACTTTATAGGGGAGAACTACTCTAAATAATGAGAATTTACTGTTAGCCTAAATTAAAAAACAACAACAACAACAAAAAAAACCCTGCGGACTGGTATCCAGAGTTGCTACTGGAGCTATGAGGTAAGCGTGCCCAGGTAGAACTTTGCTGGAGAGTTGAAGATTAAGCCAAGGTCAGAAAAATAAAGAGGGAAACAAAGGAAAAGTGTTTGGGGAACAGGCACATTAGGGAGACCCTCCTGAAAGTAGAGATGGGAGGTCACACAGCTAGAGTGCAAAGTGAGGGGGAATGTGTTTTAAAGTTTTGACCAGAGAAGTGGAGAAGGGCCATTCCATGCTGGACTGTACAGAGTTTTAATTAGAGAGCATAAGGGCACGGTAAGATTTACCTTTTAAGATCACTTCTGCTGAAACACAGACAACACTTTTGAACGCAATTCAGAGTGGATGCATGGTGTCAGAAGGAAGGATATTGTTAATGTCCTGGGGAAAGGTGACTTGTTTGTACCAACGTGTTGATGATTAGGATGGAAGGATGCACTTAGTGGGAACATACACAGGAAGCAAACTTGGCGCGTGGGGCTTTCTGATGAATGGAGCATGGAAAGAAAATCAAGAATTCTAGATGTAGAACTAGGTCTAGAGTAGGAACCTCTACATAATAACTTTTCCTTTTTCTCTACATTATTCTTTAATTAATCCTTCTTTGAGACATGGATCACAAACCCTGCCCTGTTGTCCCTGATCTCTGCAACTGTGCTTAATTGCCAAGTCTGGCAGTAGCTAAGTGTCATGGAGTTAGACACAGTACCTAAAACTGCGTGGCATGGCAGTAAACTCTGTGTTTTGCCACTCCTGCCTGAGCTAGTCCTGTTGGGTATTTTTAGTTCTGTTGAAAACCTTTGCCTGTCTTTAATTCTCATAATCAAAGTCCTGTCCCCACTGTAAGGGACACACCCCCAAACTACCTTCATTTATTTAATAACAATCTCTCTCTGCTCTGAGAATCATGTTTAAAATGAATCCCACAGAGGAGGTGGGTCTTTTTTAGTTGGGTTACATTCTTCACATCAGTTGGCTGGTTCAGGTGGTCAAAAAGAAATCAATGACACTAAGGGGTTCTGGGGGTCCGGGTGCTCTGATGATGGTCTCCTTATTTATGGGACCACTCCATGGCAGTTCCTGTTTCTCTTGTGTCACCTTCCTATTCCTGTCACCAGTGACCCCCATTCTGCTACTGTGACACATGAAGCATTTGCAGCTGAGAGCAGGAGAACACGATTCAGTGTCTCCTCCATCCAATTAAAATGCTTTACTATCTTTCCTTTTTATCTTGCCTTTGTAATTGGATTCCCAGTTTCTCAATTTTCATGGCAGCAAAGGGGGGGTGGGGGATGATAGCAAGTATCTGATAAAAATAAAATGCTATGATTTAATTTCTGCTGGAAGGATTCTTTTGCACTTTTATGAGGCCTTTGAAAGGGTTCCTGAGTCCCAGACCCAGTCACATTGTGTTCCTCTGACTCCTTCTGAGTCTTCAGTGGGTCTTAGAAAACCCAAGTACCATGAGATCAGAAAATCTAAAGTAACTGTTTGTATGAACTGAATGGAGAATCCAGAAAGGACAATTTGTGAGATGATGACAAGACTGGATTTTGTGTGACAGCAGTATATGGTAACACAAGTCCTCAGGCATCCTGAAACTACAGTCAGTCCCTAGGGTTGGGTGTAGGTATCGCTATGGCTATCCTTTCCTAAGAAGGCAAACTTTCATGATGAAATTTGTTCATGAAAGTAACTACAATCATAGCTATAATGTTATTGGAATTTTGTTTGGGGATGAAAAAAAGCCAATATACATGAAAGCCTTCAGTCTAATTCTCTAATCAAAATTTGTTACTATTTTGTTGTTACTTTTACTACTACTACTATTACTTTTACTACTACTACTATTTGTTACTACTACTGCTATTACTACTACTACTACTATTACTACTACTACAACTCCTTCTCCTCATTTTCCTCCTCCTTCTCTTACTAGGTCCTGTAGTGCTTGACAGAGTATCCTACACATATTCTTTACTAAGTAAATAAGTGCTGACCAATTCATTGAGATATTTAGTCCATATGCACTCCAAAATCAACTCAACATTCAACTCTAGCACCAACTGGGTATCCTGTATTTCAGTTCAATTCTTATGCCACCAGAGTTAGGATGGTCCCCACAGTTTAAGGCCACTATCTCACAAGACTGTCCTCACTTCCTTTATTTTATTTTTTTAAGATTTATTTATTTATGCATACAAGCACTGGGGTACAGGCCAGAGGTGTGTGGGGGTGAGAGGATTCACCACAGAGAGCGGGGAGCAGAACAGGCAGATCAACTGAAGTACACTGCTGAGGGGAGCAGTGGGCACAGCAGGAGAGGTCTTCTACGCCCTGTGGGTCCCCTCCCTGGCCAACTGCAGGGATCAAACTCATGCTGCAGTGGCTGCTGTTTGCTTCATAGTGTGTTGCTTAACCCACTGCGCCACCAGGGAGGCCCTGTACTCACTTCCTATAGATGCCAATTATAAGTCCTGGTTCTTCTCAAGCACTTTCGGCTATATCAGATTTAGAGCTTTCCACAATCCCTCAGCCTTGATAATTCACTGAACAACTCACAGAACTCAGGAAAACTCTATGTTCACAATCGCAAGTTTCTTATTAATGGATCAAATAATCATTCTAATGAAGAGATATATAGGGTGAGCTCTAGAAGAGCCCCAACATGTAGATGTTTAAGATGTAGGAATAAGTTATTGCCAGCAATATTTTCAAAAGGATGGGATGAGTAAACAGCTTTAGTTGGTGAAGCTGCAAAAAGTTTGAGAAATAAAACTAGTCAGAAAGTGAATACAGTAAGAGCAACTCCAAAGAATATGCTGTATCTACTCTTCTTTCTACAAAGAAGGCTAGAATTGAAAATCTTGCCTCCATTCATTAAAAAAAATTATTATTTAGCATTTACTCTATTTCAGGAGTTCTGATTTGTGCCAGAGAGAGATAGAGGTTAAAAAAATTCTCTACTCATTGAGGAGGACAACTCAGGCATCTGTGGAAGGTGTTTATGAGAGAAACCAGGATCACATGCATACAATGCCCTTTGCTTCTCTGCAGAAGCACAATTTTGTTTCCTTTTTGTTTATTATCATTGTTCCCAGTTCTCAGACAAATCTCTCCTAGCAACAATCTCTTTTGTACTTAACTTATGAGATTGATCCATGTGAATCAACTAGTTCAATTATTTGAATGGACCATTATAGGTTCATTTCAGTTTAGTCAATCTCCTTTGATCGACCTCTGGGTTATTTTCAGTTTTATAACATACAACAATTCATGTATGTGTCTGCTTGACCTCACTGTGAATGTTATTGTAGAAGAAATACTCTTAAGAATAATGGTAGCAATATAGGACATACACACCTTCAAATTTACTAGATAATGTCAAGCTGCTTTCCAAACCAATGGTGCCAATTTACACTCTCATTAACAGTAAATGAGAGTTCCCATCGATCTGTATCTTTGCCAACACTTGGAATTATCAGACTTTAAAATGTTTGCCAATATCATGGTGAGAAATTGTATCTTGCTATAGTTTAATTTGCATTTCCCTGCTAATAAGAGTTGAACTTCCATTTACACATTTATTGTGGTTTGTATTTCTTCTTTTGTGTTTGTGTACTCATATATTTTGCTTCTTTTTCTGTTGAGTTGTCTTTTTGCTAACTTTAAATAGTTCAGAAAAATATGTTATAAATATAAATCCTTTTTTGGTTGTATTAGTTGTAGATATATTCTCTGAATCTGAATTTTCTTTTAATGGCATCTTTTAAAAAACTGGAACTTTAAGAATTTGTCAATATTGGAAAAATCCTACCTACAATAATCCATGAAGGCATTTTGTTTAAAAAAAATTTTTTTTTTTGCTTTTCATGTATACATCTTTAGTCTATCTACATTGATTTGTGCTCATGGCATGAAGTAAGGATTCAATACCAACTTTATTTTCTTTCCATTTGGTTAGCTAGTTGTCTCCAAAACAAGTAAAGGACAATTCATCTTTCCTCTGTGAGTCTTCAGGGTCACCTCTGTCAAAGATCGGGATTCCAGAAAAGAAAAGTTGTCTCTACACCTCTGTCCTGTAGAGGTGGACAGCTTTCAAGGTCTGCTTTGGGTAGAAGGTTATTGCCCTGTGCCCCAGCCCACTTCATCCAGATTCATATAACTGTTTGTTCCCTACAAAGACAAGTTTCATCTTGCACTCCTGTCATACCCTACAGTGATGACAGTGCGGTATAGGTACTAGGTAGATTTTATAAAATTAAATTAAACAATTTCCCTTCTGCTTCTTTTATATGCTTCCCAAACCCAATACTTGGCTAAAAACACAGTGGGAATTAATTGTTGAATGAAATGTAATGGAGAAAAGTTACTGTGAAAATAAAGGAAGATCTAGGGAAGATTTTCCTCTTTTCCCATGGTTGGCAAAGTTAAGTTAATCATTGCCAACGTTTTTGTAGCATACCACATTAGGACCTTTTCTTCCAACAAAGAAATACAAAATGATCATTTGGTAGGCAAAAAGGAGATTATTTTTCCAACATTGATATGAGACTAAAAAGCCAAAGAAAACTCTTAGCATAAAGTCATAGAAACTGAGAAGACAATTAAACACATGGAGGGAAAGATCAAGACAGAAAGGGGAATAAAAGAGATGAAGTGGAATTTAGAACGTGGCCAGTCCAAGAGTGCTATTTCTCTGGTCTCCTCTGCCTCAGTCCCAGAGGATGCATTAGATTTAATGCAGAAAATGACTGACAAATTACTAGGTCACTGGGTGTGAAATTTATATTTTTTCCTTCTTGTTTTCTCCCATCTTATAATTGTATCGACCTAAACAGTAAAAATATTGCTATTGTCTTCTTTATTATGGCACTTCTGGAAAGGGAACTGCTGTGTCTCAGTAGATATTTTTTCCTGAATAAATCTTTTCCTTGTGATAAATAGATCTCCTAATAGGGTCTTATTTAAATAACACTGTGCTGGGAGTGAGGCAGAAATCAAAAGATGAACCATTAACCCTAGTAACAGAAAAGTGTTGTGTGTCAGCCGCATTGCCACATCCGGAGCAGCCGCATCAATTAGGTACCTAACGTGTGACCCGTCACATAAACCAGGCCAGCCACACACCCCTCATGCTCCCACTATCGATTGTGGCCCAGATATTTGGAATTAAACTGAGCCTCCTAATTATCAAGCACACAGAACCATTCTGGTCCTGCCGCCAGGAGACTGAACTGAGGCCTCTTGCAAGGGAATTTCCCTCACCGTGATGAACATGCTCTCCCTGTGACCTTGAGCTATAAGTGTGTTTGTTTTTTAATCAACCCTATCTGAGCCACAGGGGTGTTCCTAGGAATCAGAGAAATCAGAAATAGCAACCGTTCCGTGTAGCTCAGTGACACACATCATGATTCTGAGCTTTACACACGTTGGTTTTTCACGGCATTTACTTACTTTGGAGAAAGTACTCTAAATCCATTTCTCACACATTTTTCTGCCTACTTGGCCACCTCCAGTCACAGGGACCTCTCCCTGCCCTTCTAGCGTGTTGTCCACTCCCTGGATCTGTTCAAGGGCGTGTGTTTTGTCACTTTAGCTTTGTTACCCTTTAGGGCAAGTGTTGTAACTTATTTTACTTTAATCTTCTTTGATGCATATCATAGGATTGGACACAAAATAGGTGCTCAATAAACAATTGATAACATTTTTAAAAACTATTTCTGATTTCTTATACTACTTTAAGCAACCAGTGTCCTACCATTGATGAGTTTAAATGTTTTAGCATTTACCAAGGTCAGAAAACATAAAAATTGTATCAAATTACCTAGGCCATAAAACACTTAGAGGTGGCTCCCACGTCCCCTGGCATTCTCATTTAGCTAAGTTGTGCCTACTTAGTTCTTTCAATCTCCTTCTATGTTCCACTTTTTGCCTTTTAATTTTTTTATAATCTAGACATAATAGCATCTTGGATAATTCAAGGGAAATACTTGGAAAATACCCACAAGAGCAGAATGCTGGAATCAAGAGAGGCTCCCCAGTCTTTCTTCATTCAATGCACAATGTATCAGAATTGAAATATCTAGTGAAAAACTATTGCTGCCTATTTCTGCTTGACTTTTGCCATGTTCTGGAGTGGATGTGTGGGTCTGCCTCTTAGGAAGCCAATGATACATTTTCACTCATCTCCAGAAGGAGGTTGGAATGTAACCAGTCTATCAAAATATAGAGTAGGTGATTGCTAGGTAGCCAGTCAGTGGGCCCAATATGCTACTTTAGGTATACTTCAAAGTTCTTTTGAAGGGACATGAAGAAATTTTGAAAACAGGTAAGCAAAATAAATATAGAGAAACTTGGAAGAAAGTGGTAAAAATGCATTTTAAACTAAATCAAAAATGGACTGTATCGTACATCCAGCTCTTTCTTTTGAGGCAACAATAGGTTAATCACCAACATGGGAAGCCAACAGGAGCCTGATGCAAGTCAGCATCTCTTACATTAGATTCTGGTCAGTTACTGCTGGATTCAAAGTAAAGGGCTAAAGACCATCCTGTGCCTACCCATGTAAAATGAAAACATCGCCGCTCAACTGGTCTGAATGCAAAGGACACAGGAGACAGAACATGGAGGAAACGGATGACTCAGCTAGAGTTCTGGAGCCTGAGCTATCGGTCTTTGCTTTTTTTTACTTCCTATAGCATGGGTTGATTCTGGAGAAGCCACTCAACCTTTCTGGTTTCTTTATTTCTAAATTAGGGCAAATCATTTGTGTCTTAGTGTCTCTTAGGTTGGCGATAGAATATAATTATAACATTTTGGAGTCTGAAAGTGACTTTGACTTTGTTAAGTCTTATATTCTCCTGTTGCAGATAAAACAATCAAGGTTGAGAGCTGTCAAAGTTTAATCGTACAGCTGAAGCTTTAGCAGGAACAGTAGAGACCTCGATCATAATCACAGTAACAGGATGTACGCGCTAGAAGTGACTTCGGGTCTGATGTGGTCCAATATTTTTGTTTTAGAGTAAGAAAGTTGAAACTCAGAGAACAAGCAGAATTAGGGGGTTAGTGAGAGAACTAGGACTCCCTTTTGGGTGTTGGGATCCCTTGTCATCTCTTCCAAGTGAGTTAATAAGCTATGTACAAGGCTTTTGAGAAGCTGTAGACATCATTTACATGTGCACACATGCATAAGAGGACTAAATACTGTTGGTGCACATTTTAAGCCTTGTAAGCAATTCCCATAAACATCTCATGAAACAGAATTTCTGACTGAGGTTGTATCACCCACTCTGGGCCTCCTGTGTAGTCTGGGCCAGTGCACAATAAACCTGGAGGAAGAGGGGGCAAACCTCTATGGGAGAAATTGTCTGCGTGCCAATTTATATGAGGTAAGACACACACGAGACATAGATCTGAGACGCAGCGGGGTCAAAGCACGGAATCATTAGTGAGACCAACACTAGGGAAGCCTCCTAGTGTCTTTTGAATAGTCACCTGCCAGTAGAAGGTGATATGTAAGAGGAACTCGTGGACAGGTTTGTGGTGAGGGAGTTGCTGCTGGATAAGGCCATGAAAGTGGCCCATTCACACCCCAAGTTCTTTTATTTTATTTTTAGTTTAAAACCTCCTTTATTTAAAGTTTATTTTTTATTAATGATGTATCATTATTTTACACCCTTTGTATTTTTCTTTTCTTTTTTTTTAAAGATTTATTTATTTATGCATATAAGCACTGGGGTACAGGCCACAGGTGTGTGTGTGGGGGGGGGGATGAGAGGATTCACCACAGAGAGCGGGGAGCAGAACAGGCAGATCAACTGAAGTACACTGCTGAGGGGAGCAGCGGGCACAGCAGGAGAGGTCTGCTGCGCCATGTGGGTCCCCTCCCTGGCCAACTGCAGGGATCAAACTCGTGCTGCAGTGGCTGCTGTTTGCTTCATAGTGTGTTGCTTAACCCACTGCGCCACCAGGGAGGCCCCTTTGTATTTTTCATGGGCTTTCTCCCCTCAGGTGTCACCATAATTTTCCCAGCACCAAAGTACCCGTAGTCTTACAACATAGTCCATTGTGCTCTCCTCCCCCTGTTTTCTCTCCCACTCTCCCTACCCCTCCAGTCCTCAGGAAGAAAGAGCAACATAAATATGAAAGCAGGTGTAAAAATTACATATGTAAGAACTGAAAGAAAAGTCTAAGAAACACCAACAATTGTATGCAGCCACAATGTTAAAGTGTTGTTAAGTTAAGATCATGATTAGCGATCAGGAAACAGGGAAGGAATGGGGGGTGAATGAGAGTAATGATGAAATACAGGTACCTGGCATTTCCGCAGATGTTACAGTCCTGATCATGTGCAGTTCTTTGGGAAAATAGGAAGGTTAGTGTTCATTTTATAGGTCAATTATATTATAGAAAATATTTATGATTGGGATCTTTGTGACCTTTTTTAGCACAATTCTCCTGCAGGCCCAGGCAGAATTTACAGATTCAAATTTCAATCATCTTTTAATTATTCATGCATGAATTATCCCTTGTGACCTGGTCCCATGAATGGTTTTCCTGTCGGCCATGTTATTAAACCTCAACAGGACTGGAGAAAGACTATACATTAGTTGTGGAGGAATCCTGGGGCTTGGTACCAAGAAGATGGATGTATTTGAGAGTCTGAGTGTGGTGGGTATGCATGAACATTGTGACTAGTGGTTTTCTTCTCACCAGCTTCTAATACTAAATATATGCCCCCAAATTATCCAGTCTTTTCCATTAGTCTTTCTATGGTTGTTTATGCTGGCTTTATTATGAAGTCTTTGAGATTTGTGTTCAACAAACATAGTAAATGATTGCTAGTTGTTTTCTTCTACCTGAGATTAAAAAGACTTTTAACAAGATGAATGGTGGGAGTCATTTGTGTTCAGTTGGTATTCTTCAATTGTGAGAAAGAGGCAAAATTCTTTGCTTCACCATTGAAAGTGCTTGAGGTGATTTTTTTGCAGAGGTAGGGTTGAGGTAACTTATAAAGCAAATGAATAATTGTTCTCTTTAACATCAATACTAAGTAAATATAAAGACAAACTACCTATGCTGTGACCAGTAGAAGTTGCTGATTCAAGCTTATCTAAGCTATTGATACTCTCTGGCTCACTCGTTCAACTTGTTAGCATTCTGTTTAACTAATCAATAGGCTTGAAGAATCCCCAGTGAATCAGTCTGCAAAGCTTCTAGACATTGGAAGCATGCAGGCTGATTTCTAAGAGACCTTGAGAAATAGACCATGTTTTGATGTGCTGGCTTCTGGGTTATTGCTGGTAGCAAAAGTAACTGTGATTCATTTCTCCACTTACTGCTTTAGCTCCTCTTGTATAATGTCCGTTGTGTGGCTAGGACTAAAAGCCACATCAAGAATAATTTTGACTTGTAGACAGGTTCTAGTTTAGTGGAACAGACAAATATGTGGGCATGTCCTTGAATCTCAGAGGGGTACCCTGGCACCTGTCTGGTAGAATCAAGAAGATATCCCCAGAGCTGCTTTCCCTCCATTTTCTAACATGATCAGGTTGTCAGTGCCCTGGTAAGAAATTATTTCCATGGAAATGGGCAGATGAGGTGACATAGACTAGAAAAGAAATGAAGTTTTCATAAATTCATGTTGTGTGTTTCCATACAAGTCCTCACTCCCCATGTGCTCTACTGGCTCTCCTGTTCCACATACTAACTCAACCTCTAAGTCGTCTCTAGTTTGCCACTCCTAAAATCCCCAAAGAATCTCAACTGTGTGTACTGGGAAAGCATCAACTAATAAAATTCACTTAAGGTATCAGTGGCTGATCACTCCCTTGCTATTTCTGTAAGAAGATACCTAATGGGGTCTATACTGATGGAACTGAGGGGAAAAAATGTCATGGAAAAAACACTAGCAACTGACCAGCCTTGGAAACAGAGCTCATTCACCCCTGGTTCTATGGCATGGCAGAGAGATGCTCATGGATTTCTATACGCATCTTTGACCCAAATGTCCTTGTCTATAAAAGAAAGCTGATCAATCCCTTCTCTTGCTGTCCCAAGCACAGGGCCTAGAACATAGTAGGTGTTCAAGGAAGGATAACTTTTGTGATGCTGGTAATGACTCAAATCCTACACAGAAAGAAGAGACTCTTTTTCTGGCTGCCAAAGTAGGTTGGAGAAGAGAGATATCTTTGTATAGGGAATATGTAGACCCTCACCCACACTCAGTCAGGGACTGCAAAAAGATTGCCTTGGCATCAGACAGAATAACTGCATACCAAATTTCTAAGATTCATTTTGTGAATGTTCCTACTTCATCTCGGGGCCCTGGCTAACCACTTATCTAGTCAGTTAGGGCTGCTGGAGAATATTTGGGGCAAGCTAACCACCCAAGGAAGTAACAATCAAGGAAACCTAGAGGGATAAAGTCAAACTAAATCATAGGGAGGAGCTGACAGCAGGAGCCAGACCCAGAGGCAAAAGAGTGGGCCAGACAGAGACTGAGACCTAGCTGGGATAGGAGGTGGGAGTGGTCTGGGATTGCTGCTAACACCCAAGATTTCTTTGACAGGGAGGTAGAAAGGTTTATTCAACAGACATTTACTCTATTTGTAGAATATTTTTGTAGACTATGGTTGTGTCCCACTTACAGCTGTCTTCAGAAGAAATCGGTCAAACTGGACTAATGAGGTGTGGGCTGGAATCAAGAACAATGTAGAAAGTGGTCCGATACGAGACCAGAGAGCTGCCTATCCTCAAGGTCACTGCTGTAGGAAATAAAATGTAGGCCAAAGTCTGGCCACAAGAGATCAAGTTATGGATTTAAATGATAGAGTAAGGAGTGGTCTGGTTCAGTGGTCCTTAAACCTTGTTGGCTATTACTAGAATCAACCCAAAAATACAAACCTATGAAATCAGAATCTGTGGATGGTGTCTGGGGCAAATGTTTTTAAACGTTCACTAAGCGGTTGGAATGAGGGGCCACAGGTTTCAAAGCAAAGGTCTATGTCCAGTGCAAGAAGCCACCTGTGGATCAAGCCCTGGGCTCCTGGCTCTGGCAGTTAGCTGGACTTGCCAGGGACCCCAAGAGCTAGAGAAGCAGGCAGGCGTCACTGGTCTGTGGGTTGTGCAGACTGACTTATCTGGAAAGGTAGGTGTTTCAGTTCAGGACTGTGGAGAGGCCGAGCTTGCAGGCGTGAGGAGAGGCAAAGCTACAGTAAGGAAGGAGCACCCAGAGGAGCAGCGGAGCAGCATCAAAGCTAACACGAACAGGCCTTCTCTTGCATCTTCACGCCTTCTCTCCATAGGAGGTAGGCTTAGGACACACAGATGTTTCTGGCTACTATGAGGAGAGTAATAAAAACAGAATTGAGGGAGAGAGGAATCTGGTGGATTAAAAGAAAATGGGAAATAAGTGTGTGTAGGTCCGTGTTCTCCTCACCTCCACTCGGGCCTCCTTTGCTACTATAATCAGAGGCGTGAGCAGAAGCCCTAGTCACCCAGGAGAGGATGATGCTCCCAAAGCCCACATACTCTGGCATGTAAGGAAGAGACTGGTCTGGTGGGCCAACAGGATCTCTGTGAAGGAAACCAGAAGAATGGCAGATCATCTAGTTTTGTGAACAGAAGGGCATAGTGGAAATTATGGTTGAAAAGGCAGTTTGAGTCCTATTGTAGAACGTGGGGTAGAGGAGACATTTCAAGGGAACAGGATTATCTTTTGGAAAAATAGATGTCAACACTGCCAACTAGGGTACAGAATCCCTTTCCATGTGGGGGGCGTTGTCTTGCTCTGGGGCAACAGATCATTCCATCAGCTCATCTCTCTAGCCTGTCTCTCACCAACTTAGCCATTGGAAATTAGATCTCACTCCCACGCTGACAATTTCCCGAGACTCATTTCATGTGATTTCTTCATGGGGGCATCTGGGCTGACAATGCAAAGAGACTTTTCCCACATAATTGAAAGGAATTTCTGATTCTGCGCGGGGATGTCAGCTATCATGAGGTCTTGGACTGTTTCCAATTTCAGCCGCTTCTGATGACAGTGTTTCAGTCGCTCTCCCTCTTCTCCTCCCTGGCATTCTCCCTGTGAACTTTTTGCTCCCTTCTGGGAGTGATTTCTCAAGATAATATGCTGTTCCCAAGCTTCCCTTTCCCCAGCCATATTGATGATCCCACATAATGTGCACTCTTCGGGGGGCTCTGCTCGGAAGCCCTGCTCTTGCACAGACCTGCACAAATTTCATCAGTGGTTACCCTGTCATTTCCATATCTGGAACCCTCTGCCTGACAGGAAAAGGTTGAGTGAACACACATATATTTTGGGTCTTTCTTTAGAGGAATTCTTTTGAATATGCAGAACAAAGTGAGGGCTGCATTTATCTCTGACCTTTTCCGGCTCTTTTCTTGCATCTGTTAAGGGAAAAACAGGCCTCTGAGCGCACCAGCCTCCTCTCCCACGGAGCAGATGATAGAGTTGCCTGGATTCACTCCCTCAGCAGCTTTCATTCCTTGGGCCTGCCTGAATCCTCCCCTGGGGCAAATTGTCCTTGGGATTTCTGAGGGATCCCAAGGGAAACGGAAATAGGGTCCTCGAGGTGCAGTTACAGTAGGGGTGCAGCATTCAGGTCCTCTTGGTTTCTCCCATGTGGTTAGCCTCTAAATCCCTTTTCTGAAAGTCAGCAGCCCCCCTGCTACCCTGGTGTGTCTCCTAGCAGAGTCCCCACTGATGGGGAAGGAAAATCTGTGTCAGGAATAGGTAAGAAAAGATGGATGAGACATCAATTCACCTCCACAATGCTGGTCACCGAAGATGACTTTGCCTAGGGGCCTCAGTAGTTCTCAGTCCATAGAGTTTCAGGACTGATGTCATCAGGGTGCCCTGGGGGAAATATCTGCCAATACATGTTTTTGCCTATTTTTTTACTAATTCCCTGGGAAAAAGAATTTGTGACTTGTTACCACAAGTCTTAGATTTGATTCTGACTAAATCTTTTAAAGGATGTATGAACTAGACTGTGAACTTTATGAAGAGTCGCCATATCTTCTTGGCTTCCCGTTTGTACCACTGCACCTGGTGTATTATCGATTTTTAATAAGGAAAATACAAAATACTGGAGCAAGTTCTTATACAAAACATAGAAACTATTTAACACACATACATATTCACATCTTTGATTCTAATGTTCAAAGAAAATAAATTAAAGTACTATCAGCAATATGGGTCCTCCCTGGTGGCTCAAGCGGTTGGGCACGGCACTGAGGGGTGTCTGCAGCCACTGCACACAGGTTCAGTTCCCGGCAGGGATGTGACCCACATGGCACAGCAGACTTTTCCCACTTTTGCCTGCTGCTCCCCTCAGTAGTATATTTCAGTGGATCTGACTGTCCTCTCACTCCCCACACCTCTGGACTGTATCCCAGTTCTTGTATGCATAAATAGATAAAATCTTTTAAAAAAGTACTATCAACAATGCACAGAACAATGTTCCTAGCATAGTTTACGAATGATATTGTTATATTTGTATGTATGTATATGTATATAAAGTTAATTTTAGCTTACCTTCTGTGGGGTAACCTACCTTTAGTCTCTTTTAGCCAATCTATGCATATCTGTATTCAATATGAAATTCCTTTCCTACATCCTTTAATGAGATTTTACATTAAATATATGCTATTTTTTTTTTTTTGGATTAAGTCTTCTCCTTTCCTAATTATGCCCTTTAAATCCAAATGTACCTGGACTGGGTATCACATTAATCATAAATGTGAACTAGATTAAAAAATGACTTCCTAAGATAAATAAGTACTCTGATTGTTTAGCCCCAAAGAAGAATAGGTAGGCAGAAGGATACTAGAAAAAAAAGCTGGAAACTGAGCCTTCTCTATCAGAGATTGAATTGCCCCCAACTTTCTGCCTAGGTACTCAAGTCTAATTCCATTTTAGTTGTTTGGGGAAAAGGAGATAGAGAGAGGGACATATGAGCAGTGATTATATGACTTTGCTTTTCACATACAGGGTAATTACTTTATCCTACCAGAGAATCTTAGTCTTTCTCACGGGACAGGTCATTCAGCTCAGGAGCCCTTATTACAATAACCTAACAACTGAAGCTGTTGATTTTTTTTTTTTAAAGATTTATTTATTTATGCGTACAAGCACTGGGGTACAGACCAGAGGTCTGGGGGGTGAGAGGATTCACCACAGAGAGCGGGAGCAGAACAGGCAGATCAACGGAAGTACACTGCTGAGGGGAGCAGCGGGCACAGCAGGAGAGGTCTGCCGCGCCATGTGGGTCCCCTCCCTGGCCGGCAGCAGGGATCAAACTCATGCTGCAGTGGCTGCGGTTTGCTTCATAGTGTGTTGCTTAACCCACTGCACCACCGGGGAGGCCCTGAAGCTGTTGATTTTTACTAAGGATTTATTTTAGATGATTACGATCTTTGGTCTTAATGAACTATTAACATTATTTGAGAAACTTCAATGTCCAATAGGATCAATTTCCCATTGGTGAGAAAGGAGCAAGGAGTTGAGTCAAAGCAAAGCAAAATTATGGGGAAACTGAGACTTGTTTAAGTCCTTCCACTTACTCTTTATCTCTCTCCCTTTATCTTTCCTCCCTGACCTGAACACTGGAGGCCCAAAACCTTTCTCGGTTTGACATTTACACAGTTTCATGGATTGTTAAATGGAGATATTAAACCTACTTTCCAAATGCTTAACAAGGGAAATGACATCACAAAGTCATCTGCTTAATGTGACAAGAAATATGTCTGGGTCCTTTTGTCAGTCTTGCTATGGAGGCAATAATCATCAGCTCCATCTGCATCTCAGCCTCTTAGACCCAGGGAAAAGCAAACGATGAATCTAAGGTACCAAGGGTTGTTTTTTGCATTGGTTTTTAACTCTTGAAATGCATGGCTATGGCTGCTATTTTGGTATTTTCATTTCTCTCCCATATACTCAGCCTCAACTTATGGTTCTAAATAGCCTCATATCATAAAACTCAACAGCAGCAAATCAAAGTATACATCCAAAGGAAATGTAAAACCAGTACAAGCACAGGTATACTTGGGGGCTTCTTTGGGGGGCCTTGTTCATTACTGCTCATAAATCAGACCTTCAGTGTCTTCAGTGCCCTTTATCAGGCACAGGGATAGTATCAGAGTGTATCCTTCTATGCCTCTCAGTTAAATCTGCTTGAATGATGCATCGATTGTCCCTCACCTCCTGTGTCCCTGTAGTGGTGACGAGGAATGACTGCACAGGGCTACAAGGATCTCCTAGATGCGAGGCGTTAATCAGTGAGCTTAAGATTTGCCTTTGACTAATCAAAAATAGCATTAAGGCTTCAGTGTCGCTTTCTCGAGATAATGAACTGCCACTTTGCTGTGATGACACTCTTTCAACTAGGTAGCCAGAGGTAAGTTAAGCCGAGGTAACCTCTGGTAGCTGAGGAGGGTCCCTGGGAAGGGAGAGAGCTGGTGAGTCTGCTCTACAGTAACAGGAAGCTCTGATTTGTAGCACTTGCCGATTCCCAGGGTGTAAATACTTCCATCAGCCAATTTCAGACTACCAACATGAAATTATTAAAACTGGAGTTGAGGAGAGATGAGACAATTGCCTTAGTGTAAGCCAGTTCCAGGACACCCATGGGTGAGTGACCTTTGCAAGGCCACAGGGTCATTTGGTATTGTCACGATGGTCACAGATTGATATGATGCTCCAGCCTGCTTGCTCACTGATTTATTAGTTTGCCATTTAAAATGGGAAGGTGGCAATTCTTTACATACAGTTTTTCCTTTTGTTCTCAAACATGCCAGATTCAACTGGTTTCTGAGAACCCCAATCTCAATGTAAAGGAAACATTCCATCTTATGCTTGTGAAATCTTAGCAATTTTTCCTAAACACAGAGGCCCCCATTTTGCCATGGTATCTTGATCAAGTCATTTTCCCCTTCCTGGGTTATGTTTTTACATCTGTAAAATGAGGAAGGTAAAATACAAAATCTCTCAAGTCCCTCATGGGTCTCATATTCCTCTAATCCAAAATTGAAAATTTCAAAGTTACAAAGCACAAATGACAACTTTCTGGCATAGGAATACCTTTCTTTGTATACATGTTTCTAGATAATTTGTTCCCTACCCCTCAATTAAGTGGAACGGAGATTCTGAAGGATTTTACTCCGTGCTTCTCAAGCTGGGCCTCAGCATGCTGTGTGATTTGAAAGGATACCAGCAAGCCCCAGCTTTTGTTTTTGAACTGCTCTCCCACCGAACTGATACTTGGCCCAACAGCCTACCTTTATATATAAACTCTGTTCCTTTCTGAAGGGCATAAATACTCCGATGAGGCAGATGGACTCTATCAGTAGCCATGATGCTTTTGAATCAGTAAATATTCCTCTACGTACAAGCCAAGCCAAGTCTTTCAGTAATGAGTCTCAGAGCAGTCATGTGACGGCGGGGAAACACCAGACTAAGTTCCAATCTCAGGACCTGGTGAGGTGGAGGTATGTCCTGTGCTGAAGGCTGCAAAATGTTTCACTGATGAGCCAGAGGAGAGCTTGTGGGGCTGCGGGGAGGAGAAGACACTATAGGAAGAGAAAGGATTCTGCAGAAGAAGGCAGAGAGACAACTCAGCAGCTCAGTTCGCTGAGACTGCCTGACATATTCAGACTGTCTGCTGACAGAAGGGTCTTCAGATGAGCTACATTAGTGCCTATATCTCTCTGGGTGTTCACAGTGGCCGTCCCACCTGGCAGCACCTGGCTGCTGGAGTCTTGGGTCTGGCCTCATCACAAACCTTTTCAGGGGCTGATCCAGCAGCACATGCTGGTGAGGATACTGTAGGGAGAAAAGCAAGTGTGGCGCGAGGCCATGAAGGAAGCTGCTGGCAAAGTTGAGGACTAAGCCCAGAAAGGCCGGTGTGACATTGGTGGCCACTGCAGCTAGTGGGTGTCGGGAGCCAGAGAGGCCTGCCTGAGGAGGCTGGGGTGCCAGGTTCAGACTCCTACCCAGGTCAGCAGCATGTGCTGTGCTCTTTCCCCAGGCACACAGTTTTACTGTAAGTCCTTTGAAAGGGAAACACTGAGACATGCCATTATGCTCGCTCTACACTTGCTGGTGGAGTTTCTGATTGCAAATACGTTTATTGAAGCTGGTTTCTTTGTCCTGGTCCCTTCGCCCTGGGTATATGTTTTAGTCTTTTTATGGATAATCTAGTCCCAGTCACACCCCTAAACTGGATAATTGGATAATTTACGTGTGCTAAATGCACCAGAGACAGTGCATTCACAGTCTGAGAAAAACAGACGTTAACTATAGTAATGTTAATAATAATAGTGAACACACTAAGTGTTTATTATAAGCTAGGTGTTGGAGCTGTGACTTGAAACCATTCCTTTCAGCTTGAGAGTCCATGACCAGAATCACCAAAAGGCCGATGTCCCCTTCCCACCAAGAGTCACCCAAGTGAGATGGAGTTAGAGCACTGAGGTAAGAGCTCCCGGTGACACTGGCCACAGCACTCAGTGTCTCTAATCTCCTTTGTTCTCTCTAAATAGCAAGGGTAGGGAAGGAGTCTACTAAGCTCAGGAAGTTACACACTTACATGTTCTGCTAGTGTTTGGTGCACTTCAGCCTCCAGAAGAGCAAGATGCACAGGGTTTTGGATAAGGAAGTACCAGTAATGACCACTTTCTAGGCCAAATTCTAAGATTACGCTCATGGACTATTTCAAACAACCCCACCGTTAGAGAAAAGGCAGAATTAGAACCTGCACCCAGAATTTCTAGCTCTATCTCTGGAAAGCTGAGACACTGGAGGAAAACGATGGTTTTTGCACAGTATTCCTCTGAAGCTAGGGGGTTCAGGAAGTCCAGGGGTTACCGGATCTGGAGGAGCAAGTAGGAAAGAGAAGTGTGCAAAGCAAGAAGTGGGCCTCTGCTCGCCTCATACAATCAGAAAGGGGCCTCTTGACTTTTTAACCTGTTTGTGGCTTCATTTGAAGGGATTCTATGGCCTGAGAAAGCTTGTGATTCACTCTGTTCCAGTTCTGTTGCTCTTAACATCCAGGGCTACAACTAGGTTTCAGATGCCATCATCTAGAGTGACGGTGTGACAGGAGGACAGTGCTTTAGTTCTTTTCCATAGAAGCTTACCACTGAGGCCCTCTGAGTGAATTCCTATTCATAAGAGACAGCCCTTCCCATACCTAGAAAACAACTGGAGACAACATCGATAATCAAAATGAACCAAACATGTCATGTTTATAGGTATCAAGCACCAGTCTTAGAATGTGTGTTGCTCAATCTATGTTGCTTATAAAAACCAAGAACCTGCAGTTCTTGTTCTTCAGAAGCTATGACTTTTCTGCAGAGGAAAATTGTTATCTCTCTTGTGATTCCGTCTGCACTCCCATTCCATGCATGTATGGATATATACATACATTTTCATACACATGTATAATAAGGCACCCATACATGAGTGTCTATGTTCATGTATAATTATTGTTATAATTTGTGCACCTTCAGCAAACTTTGCTACCACAAAAGAGCAACTTTCTTGTTCTCTTTCTGTTACCAGTACCCACACTGCCCCCCATTATCAAAGTAATGTGGAACCACCATAGGGATAGTGTAATGAAATTCTGAATCATTTTAAGAGTTAGCAACCTGAATTCCAGGCTCAGCTTGCATTAGTCATGTTTATTAATTACCTCATAAGCATAAGGAATTGTTTGGAATATTAGATTTTTATGAAGCTGTCCCAGAGCCCCTGGAAACACCCATCTAGAACAGGGAATATAATATCCAAAGCACGTAGCAGGAGGTAAGGGTGACGGTCGTGGGAATGGCTCAAACGGCTATAGCAGCACAGAATTGATAAAAAGGATGTGTGGGGAGGTTAAGACAGAGCTGGAAAAGGTTTTATGGGGGTTCTGGCATTTGAAATGGGTCTGGAAGATTAGTCTGGTTATCTATGTATACTAATCCTCCTTCAGCAAAGAATTGTACTCAAGAGGAAGAATATTTTGGGGAGGCAGTAAAGAGACAAGTAGTAGGATCCCTTTACCTTCACTCCTCCCCAAACCCAGACTCTTCTCGTTTGCTAAAGGAATAATGAAGATTGGTTTGGTGACTTCCCAAGGTCCCCAGCCCCAGTGAGGTGTCCCTGGAAGTGGTTAGGTAGCTTCCGGCCTGGATAGCTTCTGAGCAGCCAAGCCCCCTCCCATCTGGGTGACCTGGCAAAGACCCAGTGTGCTACTTTTGTCTTAATCCACACCATTTGGGAATAAACCTCAGAGTTTCTCCATCTTCCACGTCTAAGCATGGCCTCATTGATATTCTGCAAACTTTCCTGGCCCTCTTCTTTTTTAATTCTGTGAGAAGACATTTCAATGAGTCTGAGCTGGGACAATTTAGCGCCGAGACTCCCATCTCTATTCACAGCCGGGGTATGTTCTCACAAGATGTGAGTCAGTAGGCTAAGCTTTTCAGACACCGCGTGGCATTGTCTCCAAGTTCCTTGGGCCCAGGCTGCCAAGTTCACGCGAGGTGCTGATCTCCCTCCTTTCACAGACCTACTTATTAGCAGCTTTCTTTCTTTTTCTTTTCTTTTTTTTTCCCTTCCAGGCCCATAGATACAATTATTAGAAATTCCTGGTTTTGTGCCATATTGAAAGAAGGCCTGAATGGGTATGCTAAGGACCCGAAAGTGAGCCACTCTCCCTAACTCCAGCTCATGCGATTAATTAGATTTGGATGGTTTCAGGGGAGCAGCTGGAGTTTTCAGCAAATGGAAGCGATAAAAAGGGGCTATTCAAGGTATTTTGGAGGGGCCATATAAAACAATATAGCTACGAAATGGGGTCTGGAAAACATAATACTCATGATTGGTGGGGATGTTGTAAGGGAGATTGGGCAGGCGAGGAGAGACAGGAATGGGTGTGAGCAGGCAGAAAAGTGCCAGCCTGGAGCAGATTCCATTCAGAGGACGCTGTCTGGCTTGTGCCACGCAGAGCACTCTGGGCCCCACTGCAGCTCGGGGCCTTGCTTATGGGGCTGCTCCAGCACATGCCTGAGGCAGGCAAACTGGGAAGATGGGAGTTAAATGTCTGTCCTGGAGTTCAGTCCATGCTCCTTGGGCTAAAACTATCAAAAGTTTTCCAGAAAAATGTTTCTGAATGTGGGCTTGGCAGATAGGCAGGCAGGCAGGCAGGCAGGCAGACAGGCAGGCAGGCAGAGAGGAGCTGACCAATCAGCTGGATCCAGCTTCCAGAGACCCAGGCTTTCCCTGCTGCAGACAAAATACGGCCCTAACTGGAAGTAACGAATGCTCAAAATTCTCTGATATCCCTGGTTTCTTTCAGTGTGATATTTTAAGCTTGTTAAGTATGCAAAGACTCCAAGGAGAGTGAGTCTCCACAGATACTGTGTAACAATGTGATTCAGGGCAAGTTTCTCTGCTGTTTATAATTCATAATGGATTTTTCATTTCAAAGTCCAGGGAATTGGTCCGATGCTCTCTAAGAACCCTATTCACTCTCACGTGCGCTCATCCACTCTTGATAATGAAGAGCATTTATGAGAAGGTTTGGGGTGGGGCGTACAGAAGACCCCTGAAACCTGTGGGGTAGGGGAAACCCCGAGGCAACAGGACTTGGCAACACTTCACAGGTGATGCAAGGTAGCCGGCAGACACATCTCCAGTTCAAATTCTACTCCCAGTGATTAACGGTCTAAAGCCATTCTGAGGATGGTGGTCCAGGGGCACAACTGAGGAGAAGGTGGGCATAATGGCATTTTATTCCATGGGATAGTGATTAGGAAACTTTGTTGTAACTTCGTGGGGTCGTCTTATAGGAAGACTTTCTTTAAACAAAATTCTACTTAGAATGGACCTAGGATTATGGACCTGGGAGTAGAAGATCAGCCACAGTTAAGGAGAGTGTGCTACAAGGGACATGCTTGACTTGCTTTGCTTCTCATCCTGAAAAGATCCCCCTGCATCTAGACACAGCGCTGGGGTGGGGGTGGGGGGTTGCTGGAGGTAGGGGTTTGGAGAGGGAGGAGGGTTAGTGGGGACAGGTTTGGGGGTGCTCTGTAGCTTAGAGCCTCAGCAAAGTAGCATCTATCCAACCAAGATATTTGAACCTGTCCCATCTGTTTTTATATTAGGGTTCTCTGCGAGAGATACATTCAATAAAATTGCATATGAATCATTCCTGATTCAGGTAGAGTCAAGGTGTGGTACATTGTCCGGTGGTGTAGTTAGGAGCTGTGTGGGACTAAAATGTGGTTATTATCATCAGGTCCCAGGCTGTCAGGTCCCAGAAAGAGTCACAGTTTCAAAGAGGAGTTAGTACATTCTGTTAGCAAAAGACCACCTTCTTACTGTCTGTCTGTGCAGCCTATTTTAGCACTGCATCTTGTGCCTTCCAATGTGTGTATGTGTACGAGATACAGTCTCTTCTGTTGAGGAATTTATGCTCTAAGAAGGATGGAATCCACTTGTGGAATGATTAATCTGGAGTAACTTCATCAGGGCTGCATCAGAAAGACACAAAATGCCACCAGAGGAAAGATATGGGACTTCCATGTGCGCAATCTGACAGGAGCGACCCAACGTCCCACACGGTTTCAGGGACATGAATATACGCAGATGAATGCGGGTGCTTGTTGTCCATTTGATTCTGTTTTGACTTTGTTAAGGTCTAAATATTGGGAAAGAGGGAGTAAATAGAGAAAAGAAGTGAAGAAATTAGAGATGGCACAGAGAGAAAGAAAGGGGGAGTGGAACAGGGGGAGGGTATCTGTTTTAAACAAGTTTTCAATGTCTAACAGTAGAAAACCTCCCTTTTCTGTTTTGAACCCTGATATTTTTAGATACTGTCTGCTCCTAGTTCTTGTCTATTCAATTGTCAGTGTGCCCTTTCTCTCTGTGGCATATTTTTACATTGTTGGCTTCTAAAAGACAAGAATGGCGGGCACGTATTTTAATAAATCCCATCCTTGGGAACCTGATCACCAGCTGGAGAGCCTTCAGGCAAACAGAACCCACAATGAGTGCCCACTTTCTATGTTAGCTGTAATTGGGGTACATACATGACATGGCTCCATCCTCAGAAATGGACTATTTGTAGACACAAAACAAACCTGCCAAAAGCTTTTAGAAAACAGTGAATTCCTAAACTCTGGGGAGTTACTCATGGATGTAACTGGCTTGATTTGAATAGCTAAAGGTAGTTTCAAGGGGCCAAGTGAGAGAAGCTACCAGATTCGACAGAAGGTTTAAGAGCGATCAGAATTGAATTAGTGGTTATTCAGCACCTAGATTTTATTCCTGGTTACTGTGGGGGTTACACAGGAGTGGTTGGCCCTCGAGCCCCTTTCTGTTCTTTAGGGGGGCTGTATAAGAAGCCATGGTTGACAAAGTGAGGGGCACAACAGATCCAACCCTGGCTTCTCTGGTTCCAACAATGGCAGGACAGAAAAGGGAGCGATCTCTGTGGACTGGGATGGCCCTCCGGTGGGAAGTGTGCCTTGATGAGGAAGGAAAATATGGAAAAATGAAAACTCAAGTAGAAGAGATTTCTTTGGGAAGGGAGAAGGTGGAGAGTAGGCTGGGAAAGGGCTCAGAAGCAGGTTCGCTGTGTGTGGGCTGAAACGAAGGCATCTCCTGATATGAGTATTGGGTCTAGGCTGACAAAAACATACAAAGAATCTGGATTTTGAGTAGGGATTGCATGTGAGTTCAGAAAGCGGAAGCCGTGAATTCCAAGCTAAGAGACGTGAACTTTATCCTGTAGGTGGGGGGAGCTCTTTCACAGACCAGGGCGCTGAGCCCCTATCATTTCATCAGTTGGAGAGAAGCCCTCACCGGTGGTCGGGCCGCAGGAGCACAGGAGCCCGTGCCAGGACGCTCTGCTGCGTGGCGGTACAAGCATAAGGAGCTGGAAGCCGCTCCCCATAATTGGCTCTCTCTAGGCTGCTGCCTTGTTGCGAGGAGAGGAGATGCTCCCTCCTCTGCACACAGTGATTGCTGGCCCAAAATAGCCATGCACCTGCTCTGAGATGCCTGCGAGATAATTTCAGCTTCCAAGGAAACTGCCCTGATTGGTGCTGATTTTTCATGACCTCCCTTCAGGCGAACACCTGGAGATAAGCACCTGATCACAGAGGTGTACCGTGGAGAGCCGTGGGCATGGAGTATGCAACCCAGGCCACACCTTAGCTCCTCCAGGAAGTGAGGCCCAGACCCGGGGGCGTCCCTCCCACAGGTACCTGCACCAAAGAGTTAGACATTAACTGGCGGATGCAGAGGAGCAGGAAAGAAGGAGAAGTAGGAGCCAGAGCCCTGGCCCTAGGGAGAAATTCTCAAAGTGAAGACCTGCCTCCTCTCTCCAATTCCCAATAGGATCCTGATCGACCTGTCTTCCCAGCTGTCTTCTCTTTCAGTCCAAATCATCCATATAGAAAAGTTTTCCTTTTCCTCCTGTGTGGTATCCTGGTCTGCTCACCTATCCCCAAACTTCCCTACGAGGTCAAATATCAATTTCTCCATAGATCTGACTATGGCCATCAGGTGCAGGAAGAGTCAGAGGACTTTAGACTAAGACGAACACTTGAGTGGCAGGTCACTGAATGTGTATCCTACATATGGCACTTTGTTGCGACCTGCTGTATTTAAGACAATGTAAAAAGTGACTGTGTACATCTCATCTGAGCGCTCCAGAACTCCGGTAGAAGGCAAGAGTTTCCCTGTGTCCATTTTTCAGATGTTGCTTAACTTGCCCAAGAACATCCAACTATCAGTATTTGAAGTCTGTTTGAATGTGGCATTCGAAGATCCCATCTTTCTCTCTGTGTTGTGACAATGAGGTCATGCACCATACATTTCACTATGGGGAAGGAAAGGTTGCTTGGACCAAGTCAAGACTGATGACACAATGTTGTATCATCTTCCTCTGGTGGGCCACTGGGCTCTGCGCATCCTTACCAATATTCCTGCTTCACAGAGTTTCATTCGAACCTGAGCCGGCACTGCTTGCAGAAGAACCGCTCACAGAGTATCCTGGAGAAGTACTGAGCCCCAGCCAGGGAGAAAAGCTTATTTCTGCTGCTTCTGTTTTTGAAGCATAGTGTTCATTGCAACTCTGTCCCTCTAGGAAATTTTTGGAGAATTTAATGTGCAATCCTCATTTTGGCCCTTCATGAGAGACAAAATAGATAATTTTTCTGGCTCTCTTTCCATCATCTGTCCCCTCCTTTCCTTTCCTCTCTCTCAGGGTGTTTATTGTGCATTTTTTTTTCCCTTAAAATGAAGACAAGCACAATCAACTACCTTGATTGAGGAATTAATTACACGGCATTGGTCTGCTTTATGTTAATTCACAAATTTGTCCATGTCTTCAAGGAGGATTTTTTTTTTTTTTTGCATACCTGAGAGCAAGGGGCTTTCCAGAGGTCTTCTGAGATTTGGCAGGGTCCAAGCCTCTCTCGAAGGTATGAAAATGGTTTCCTTCACAGAGATCCTGTTGGCCCACCAGACCAGTCTCTTCCTTACATGCCAGAGTATGTGGGCTTTGGGAGCATCATCCTCTCCTGGGTGACTAGGGCTTCTGCTCACGCCTCTGATTATAGTAGCAAAGGAGGCCCGAGTGGAGGTGAGGAGAACACGGACCTACACACACTTATTTCCCATTTTCTTTTAATCCACCAGATTCCTCTCTCCCTCAATTCTGTTTTTATTACTCTCCTCATAGTAGCCAGAAACATCTGTGTGTCCTAAGCCTACCTCCTATGGAGAGAAGGCGTGAAGATGCAAGAGAAGGCCTGTTCGTGTTAGCTTTGATGCTGCTCCGCTGCTCCTCTGGGTGCTCCTTCCTTACTGTAGCTTTGCCTCTCCTCACGCCTGCAAGCTCGGCCTCTCCACAGTCCTGAACTGAAACACCTACCTTTCCAGATAAGTCAGTCTGCACAACCCACAGACCAGTGACGCCTGCCTGCTTCTCTAGCTCTTGGGGTCCCTGGCAAGTCCAGCTAACTGCCAGAGCCAGGAGCCCAGGGCTTGATCCACAGGTGGCTTCTTGCACTGGACATAGACCTTTGCTTTGAAACCTGTGGCCCCTCATTCCAACCGCTTAGTGAACGTTTAAAAACATTTGCCCCAGACACCATCCACAGATTCTGATTTCATAGGTTTGTATTTTTGGGTTGATTCTAGTAATAGCCAACAAGGTTTAAGGACCACTGAACCAGACCACTCCTTACTCTATCATTTAAATCCATAACTTGATCTCTTGTGGCCAGACTTTGGCCTACATTTTATTTCCTACAGCAGTGACCTTGAGGATAGGCAGCTCTCTGGTCTCGTATCGGACCACTTTCTACATTGTTCTTGATTCCAGCCCACACCTCATTAGTCCAGTTTGACCGATTTCTTCTGAAGACAGCTGTAAGTGGGATACAACCATAGTCTACAAAAATATTCTTTCAGACTTCTTAGATCAGGCGTTTCTTCTACCTAGGAACCCATCTACCTCTTGTCCAGCCATTCAACCCTTCTCATACTTTAAAGATCATTTAAAATCCTCCACCCCAATATGATGTTCAGCTATAATTCTTCCTTCCTCATCTATGACTTTTCTCACCCATAAATACCTTGCCCCACACTAAATTAGCTTCAACCGGTAATACTAATTTTTTCTTTAAAAGTAGCTAATGTTTCAGTCCTAACACCATACTAAACCAGCTTAATTTTATACAGTCTATTGAATGAGTAAATTGTGACACTGTTTAATTCTTTTGCAGAGAAATAAGTGGGAGCTTAGCTAAGTAAAATTGCTTGTTTATAATTGCACATATGAGTAGAACCTAGACACAAACTGCAGTCCTTCTGACTTAAGGTGCTCTTCTCTTTACTCCTGTTCCTTTCTGCTTCCTTTAATATTTGTTTTGCTTACTGTATATCCACTGAAGAGGAATTGAAGAATGTTCATTTTGAAGATCTAGCCCAGACTGTTCAAAAAGCCAGTTATAAATGATTGGTACCTTTGTGTCTGACCACAGTGCATATATTCCAAATGCTAAACTCTCCACAGTATACAAATAATAACTGAGTGAGTATCAAAAGGTTGTCGAACACCGTATCAGGTATAGAGTTAACAAATATCCTTGTAAATAATTGAAAACAAAGGCTATTACCTTCTTAGATAAGACCTTAATTGACAACTAGAGGTTCTAAAATTAAATATTATGGTGAACAATTAGCTTCTTCTGCCAGATAACAAGATTTCTGCATTATAATCCTAAGATCACAGCTTGCTAGTTAGACCCATCACTGATTCCAAGAGCATTGAGTGTAACTCCTTTTTGTTATAGAAGGAAACCCTAAGTGTAGCCTGAAAACAGATCTTGTTCTTGGTTATTCAGGTAATTCTTTTAAGAGCTGTATGGTTTGTGTGAAAACTAGAAAAGACCAACCCACATAAGGGACTTGGAACACTGGTAGAGGCTAATGCTTCTCAAACTTTTCTATGCATACAACTCAGTCTGAGGTCTGATTAACATGCAAATTCTGATTCTGGAAAGGCCAGGGTGGGGTCTGCACTTCTAACAGGCTGCCAGGGGATGTCCTTATTAATATTCCGTGGACAGATTTTATACCTTAGGTAGCCAGGATCTAATCTAGGTCAGCACTGTCCACTAGAAATATGAGAGTCACTTAACTCCTTTTAAATTTCCTAATAGCCACATTTTAAAAGTAAAATTAATTTTAATAATAATCATTGAATTGAATATGTATACAATATTATTTCAACATATAATCAATGCAAAATATAATTATACAGTTTACCTTTTTTTATACGAGGTCTTTGAAATTTATTAAGTTGTTTAATTTACAAAACAACTTGTACTTGTCACATTTCAGATACTCAATCAATATATGTGGTTTTGGCTACCAAATTAGACAGAACAGTTCCATATCACACTACTGTCCCATGCAGACGGTCTGGGGGAGTCTTTCATTTTGTAGTCTTGAAACAATGAGACTAGCTCCTCGCTAAGAACAGGGCTCATTTCTTGTGTACCCTTTTGACATCCTGCCCAGGTCTGGGCACATACATATACAGCTCATGAATATTTACTAATTGATTTCTTCTCTTTTGGATATAAAAGAGTTTTCGGTCATCTTCACATATTTATATTATTTGACTGCGGGTTCTCTAGTTCTTGCATTGGGTATGATGTTAGATGCGGTGATGTTAAAACTTCTTTCTTCTACCAAGAGTCTATGATTTTATCCATTTAACATTAGTTATGTTATGATCTCAGATACCCTCTCAACCTTCTCTTTCTCTTCATCACAAATAGTTCCTATGTCCTTCCTCATTTTCTCGTTTAGAAACTCATTCATCACTGTTATGCTTCCTCTGGACCCAATATCAGGCTACTCTCAGATTTAGAGACTTAAATGGAATGCTGGATCTAACAGAGAATAATTGGGGGAACGATATCAGATGCTCCTATTTGTACATGCCCTCAGAATTCAGCCTCGTGTTTATATATGGCTCTGAGACAAATGACCACGGTCAAGGTATTAAACGTCTGAGGGAGAGCAGAGTATAATGGTTACGTGCACACTCTAGGGTCAGAAAGCATGTGATCAAATCCCAGTTCAGCACAGGAGCACATGTAAATTCTCCAAACTTCATTGTCTCCTAGTATCCATGAGGTTAAATGACATCACCCAAGTAAAGGTCGTAAGACACTGGCCCTATATATTAGTGCTCAGTAAGTGGCAAGTTACTTTTAAAGCTGGTATTTTGTGAGGCAGCAACCCAGTATTTCATGGCTCAGCCAGAAGAAATGCTGCAGCTGAGAAGGACGAGGCACACATTGAGCTGTGCCTAACTTGGAGCAAAACTATTAATACTTCACATTAAACATCGATTACTCTCAAGACTTTCTAATTTCAGTTCTCTTCAAATCCTGATGCTGGTTTCCTTGTCATGAGCTCACAGCCCAGCACTCAGTGGTGACCTCCACCTGGCTCCTTAAGTACTTGTCAAAGTACAGGTCATCTCAGAGAGCCCCAAGAAGAAGTCTCCCAGGTGAGACCTTGTCTCTCTGCTGCGCAAAGTCACCCTCGTGCAGTTTGCAAATAAACAAGTTCTCCCCTGGAAGAAAGAACAAATCGTCCATAATTGGCAATCTGCATAATGAGTGGTGCATCTATGCAAATATAACATTTGGAATAATCTATTAATATCTCAACTGTGATATCTGTGGGCCACCACTTCCCATGCTAAAGAGCCAGAGCCAAATATTTTCTGACTCCTCTTGAGGTGAGAAGAGAGATTGACAAGCTGCTGTCTTCTTGTGGTTCCAATTAGAAATCTAGAGACCCCCCGAATCAGAAGGCAGACTGAAACTGTTCAATCTCTACTCCCTCCCATTACTCACATTTAAGATGAGGACTCAGAAGTTCACAGAGGCTCCCAGGGTTCCTATGCTGTTAAAGGCAGAACCAAGTTCACATCCTGTTGCAGACCTAGCTTCAGTCCTCCCTGAGATGCCAACATTTCTCTCCTGCTAGTCAGGTCTTGGCTGCCATGAATGATAGCTTTCCATGTGGTATTATCCCTAACTCTTTCCCCTTCCTCCCCTCTCTTTTGATTGAACTTCCCTTGCTGATCTGGACTTCTAACTTAGAGAAGCAACTCTTAGGACAGCAGGACAGGGTCTGGGGGATTTGGACCGAAAGCTCTGGTCCCAAACAAGGTGGTCATTTCTGAGCTAATGGAAAATACAAGCCCTGGGTTGAGCCCCTTTGCTCTGGAAGCTGAAGGACTTTGGTAACACATACACACACGTGCATAAATAAATAAAACCTCAGATTTTCAAAGTAATGCTCTTGATCCACTAGCACAGGTGGGCAGTAGGGGCAGGGGGAGCACAGGACAGGCTCTGTGAGAAAACTGTGACCACATTTTCCTAATCCATTCACTTTCACCTCCTGTTCTCTACTCAGTCTTTCTGCCTTGCCATTTCATCATGCTCCTTTCCTTTCCTAGAGGAAGCAATGATTCTTTCTGTCACCCAAATGTCTAGCAAGCAGCAGAGCATATCTGCATACCTGCTGGTCAGGGCGGGGCCGGCAACAGCACTCAGCCACCGGTCAGACAATTAACCTTGCCCCTCTTGGAAGAACAGCAGTGTGGGTCTGGGAGGTTTGTGCTACCCCTGGCATGGACACTAACAAGCTGTAGATTCTTTTTTTTTTTTTAAAGATTTTATTTATTTATGCATACAAGCACTGGGGTACAGGCCAGAGGTGTGGGGGGTGAGAGGATTCACCACAGAGAGCGGGGAGCAGAACAGGCAGATCAACAGAAGTACACTGCTGAGGGGAGCAGCGGGCACAGCAGGAGAGGTCTGCCACACCATGTGGGTCCCCCCCTGGCCAGCAGCAGGGATCGAACTCGTGCTGCAGTGGCTGCGATTTGCTTCATAGTGCGTTGCTTAACCCACTGCGCCACCAGGGAGGCCCCAAGCTGTAGATTTTTGATCTATCTTTAAGGCACAAGGCAAATAGCTCCTCTTCTCTGAAGCTATTTTGGGACATGACCTGACTTCATAGATTTAATTAACATCGCCTCCTCCTGCTCCAGTTTTTGCACAGCACCATTTTACTTTGCAAAAGTTTTATTTTGTTGAGCTGTTTACGTGTCTCCTGTCCAGGCTAGATTGTGAATCGCTTTGTCTCCAGAATCCTGACCACCTTGCACAGTGTCACAAGTAAATGCTCAGTGTGGGGCAATTGATGGGATGAGTAAATTAAGACATAAAAAACTCCCCAGGTAGTTCCCCCCCTTATGCCTCCCCAGATACATTCATTATAAAACCTAAACCTTATGGATTCCCCTCTCCTGTGTCTCAGGTTTACCCTCTTTCCTTTTCACTTGCCCACCCACTTGTTTGCATGTTCTCTACATTCTTTGTACTGCCCTCACGCTCCCACTTTGACCCATCCAGAACCAGCAGCTACACCTCTCCAATGCTACGGCTATTATTCTTCTCTGGGTGAAAGCTTTCCATGATTCTCTTTTACCTACTGAACTTAAACCCTTGATCTGGACATCTAAGCCTCTGTCTTCCATGGCCCCATCTTCTGGTTGTGCCATCTACCACTTGCTACTCAACTTCCCAATTACGGGGTCTTCATATTTTTTCAAAGGCATCACACTTGTTCTCACCTCCATGACTTTTCCAAGCTCACTGCCCTGAAATATCCTTTCTGCAACAATTATGGTAACAATTTACACGTCTGCAAAATTTATGTGAAATTGTCATTTCCTTCTTGAACCTAGAAAGTACTGTGATTTTAATATATGTTTCTTCCCAGGGTGCTTAGACATTTTACTTTGAATTTACACTTATTTATCTGTGAGCTCCAAACTAGTAAGCTCCTAATCTACGGGTCAGGTCCTATTTGCTTCTGAATTCTAAAGACCCCCATTAAAAATCAAATTGAACTGAAACACTTATAAACAGGTAGATTTAAATGTGATTGCCTTTATGCTTCATCTCCAAAGTAAAATCTTTGGGGAGCTACATTTTGAGAAGAATCTAAGCTATAGTAACATTTAGAATTGGAACTTGAATGACCATATACCCTTCTCTAGTGAAAACTAACTTCAAAAGCTTCTGGAAGCAGTTTTCCTTTAAAATGCTGAGGAAACATGATAGAAGCAGGTGATTCAATAGATGGTATCTGGGATTGGACAGTAATCATCCTGAATTATAATTTATCCTTGCGATGTAGTCACATTAATAGCCTGACTTTTTTTTTTAATACTCTGTGAGAGGTTAAAAAAAATAAGATTATGAAACAGTTCCTGCTCTCAAGTGAGAAGAGAGGCTTTGTCTGTTCCATTCACCAGGGTATCCATAGAGCCTGGAAAACATAAGTGTGCAACACATTTTTATTGAATTAATCAGAGCTAATTAAATTAAAATCTAAGGTAGTGAATGATCAAATAAAAACCAAGGTAGAGTTCCCCATCCTGCCTCACTCCCTCCTAGAGTCTGACAGAGCACCTGGAGCAACCCAGATGAACATGGTAGAGAGGTACCGGTGTCGTGGCGTACAAACCTGGTACAGGATCTGCTCTCAAGTGTCCTTGACAAAATGTCCTTCAGGTTCTACATAAATTCCTTCAAGATCCTTGCTGACATCTACATTGTTGGACAGCTCTCCATGTTAAAAAGATAATTCCTATATTGAGCCAAAAGCTGGCTTCTTATAAATTCCACCCACTGGGCCTAATTCTGACTCCAAAGTAACATAATGAAAGTCTATTTTCTCTTCATTGTGATGGCCTTTCCCATGCGTGAAGACAGCTATCTCCACCATGTGAGTTGTTCTCTAGATTAACTGCCCCTGCACCCATTTCCTTGACCATTATTCCTATGATAAAGCAACTCTTCATAATCATTATCTTCTTCTGAATGTGCTACAACTATCAATTGATCCATTAGAATTTGATTCCCAGGTATTAAATGAAATACCTTGTTTATTCTCATCTTTCTGCACTCTGAACATCATGCACCTCTGAATGAGGCCTATAAACATAACAAATTCTTTGGAAGATTCATCATTATTTGTACACACACAAAGAGTGTAATTATATTACACCTTCATGACTATTTTAGATAAAATCATCCCTACCAAGTCTCCCATCCTCTCATTTCATGGTTATCACAGAACTTGACCGTGACAAAAAAAAAAAAAAAAGCAGTGTCATGCATGTGCTCTATTTTATGCATGGACTTACAGGAGAGTATGTAAAGCTCCTTGCTTTACATACTATATTTCCTAGCTAAGGAATCACATGCAAATATTCACTTTCTATCTCACCTTGCTAAATGGCACTATAATATCCATCCCACTTTTCTCACCAGAAGACTCTGTGGCTCAAATGAGACAGATTTGAAAAGTTGAGAGATTCATTCTTGAACTCCAGTGCTTACAACTCTCTCCCAGCGGCAAGGGCCAATGGTTCATGGGGAACCATACACCATCTCAGTAATGAGGTGTTCGTTAAAAAGACCATAGTATAGGTTTTGAGATGTGGTTGGGTGATTTGAGAGAAAGTTTAGGAAATAATGTTTGTTCTAGAGTGGATGCTATTAGAGGAACAGAGAGAAATCTTGTGATTTGGCATTTTAATAAATCTTATCTATAGTGAAAATAGTGATATGAAAATAGTTTCCTATCTTATCTATATAAAAATAGATATCTGTAAGTGCTGAAGAAGTGCTAAACACTTATTTTACCCAAGAGAGGGGGTGCTTAGTATTTTTTGGCTAGAATAGTGGCCTTGTTTTGATCTATGTTTGGACAAAATTATAAAGTGGCCTTGCTTTGTCTCCTTTTGCCATGACCTCAGAGTAATCTTTCTATAACTGGTATTCTTTTTATGGAGAAAAACATGACCTTTGCTGTGAGTTGTCAGGCCTGCTTTCAGATGTCAGCAGATACTCTGTTTTCTTTCTCAAAATTAGTTTATTTATTAACCTCCTTGAGTCTCAGTTACCTTATCTAGAAAACAGAAATAACAACTTTAAGACTTGTGGTCAGGAATCTAAACTAATCTAAATTTAGAAAAATGCTTTGTTAGCATTATTGTTGTTTGATCAATGTGCAGTTGTTTTGTTCAACCTTAGTCTGTGGGACCTATGGTCTGTAGATGTTTTGAGTTTCTCTGAACCTTATTAGGGGTCATTTCAGAAGAAAAATTTGACCTCTAGCTTCATGGATTGAGAGTGCTCTGAGGAAGCTGCCGGTGAACACTTCTGCCGAGGAGTATCTCCTCCACCAGCTCGAGCTGAGCTCTGAAGCAGAAGCTGAACCTAGCAGGCCGGAGTCCATCTTCCCATGTCATGTGGTTGGATGTGATTCTTGTCATATATTTTTTAATAATCACACTCTTCAAAACATCGTTGAATATTAGATTGTAAAGACATTAGACATTTTATTTGTCCTGGCTTCTTATTTTAGACTTGAGAAAATTAAGGGTTAGGGAAGACTACACCTCCTAAGTTTAGTTTTCTGTGGTGTCTTGACACTGTCACCCCAAACTGTATATACAACAAAGACACAGGACTGGCTCTCATAAATTCCCGTTAGATCCTGTCCTAAACCAAGTGAAGACTTTAACACTGCTATCAGTATTTTGCTTTTTCTTCTTCATAGTATCTTGGGTAAAGTTCTTAGGGATTCAATAATAGAGACTATATGTTCATATAGTACAAGGGACCGAATGACTAGAGATAAAAATATGATGCAATTCAAGTCACATTTGAGAGAAACATTTGTGCTAGGTGCTGCTGATAATGAAAAGAATTCAACACAAGCTCTACATTCAAAGGGCTTCTACTTTACTGGAAAGGTAGTTCATGGCAGTATATTGAGTGGTAAGGGGTGGGGGGTCAGGGACATTGGAATGTCATTGTATCTGAATTTTTTAAGGGAAGACTTCATGCAAAATAAGCATGAAGTTGGCATTAGACATTGGACTGCTCTGAAATATACAAAGCTGACATAGTCTGTCTCCCAGATTCCACAGTAGTGCTTAACTCTTTCTACTTGACTTTTGATATCTGTGAAGTAAATTATCTACTCTGCTTTATAACAAAGAACTGTATGCCCTCCTAGGTCAGAGTAAGTTTAATTTAGGTCTTAATAGTCCCTGAAACAATTGTGTTTTAGGACTATTCTGTGTATAAGGAACTTATAAGTTTCTAAACACTTGGTAGGCAGTTATTAAATACTTCTAAACCGATTAAATGATACTATTTCTCTTCATATTTCATGTTCTCCTTTTGAAAGAGCTAATAGATATCTACCATGCTATGACCGTGATAGTCTTACATAATATAGGATAAAGGAAGAGTTCAGTTGAGAACTGCAAATAACCATTGAAATGATCTAGTTCAGTGATCGCAGATGCATTTAATATCCAGAAAAACCTGTTTGAAAATGACTGTTTCAAAAGCAGTGTTGAGAAGGATTCAGAGCCTAGTTTGGTAGGAAAGATTCCTGTGATTTATTAGTAATGTGTGTAGTGGGCATAGTCTACCTGACATCTGTCTACACATTTCCTTCCCTGATGTATCCCAGGCCTATGTTTGAAAGAAAAACAAACTGAAAACTAGAGAGAGAAATAACTCATCTAATATTACAATATAGGTTAGTGAGGAAAATGAAACCTGACCCAGGTGTTTGAAGGAAAGGAAGAGAAAAGAGGGACAAGGACAGGGAAAGGGAAACATAAACCCAGCACCATCCATTATACCCCTACCACCTTTCCACCCTTGCTCCACCCTCTACCCTCTTAACCTCTGGTAACCTCAGTTTGGTTATCAATGTCCACTAGTTTATTTTTTTTTGGTCTATTTCTCTACTTAATTTCCTTATTTTGCACATGTATGTGAAACCACTTAGTATTTGTCTTTATCTTTCTAATTTCACCTAACACAACCCACTTCAGTTCTTTCCATTTTGTTGCAAATGGCAAAAATTCCGTCTTTCTTTATAGCTGAGAAATTACATATGCCATCTTCTTTATTCAATCATGTTATTAGTGAGAACTTCAGTTGCTTTCATTTCTTAGCTATTGTAAGTAATGCAACAAACATTGTAATGCACGTAACTCTTTGATCTGACCATTTCAAATTCTTCAGATACAAACTCGGAAGTGGGATTGCTGATAAATGGTAGTGCTATTTTTAATTTTTTAAAAATGGTTCATACCACTTTCCAAAATGATTACAATGATTTACATTACCAGCAGTGGTGTATAAGGGTTCCTCTTTCTCTGTGTCCTCACCAACATTAGTTGTTAGTAGTCTTTTTGATATAAGCCATTCTCAAGATGTGAAATAATTTCTCATTGTGGTTTTAACTTGCATTTCCCTCATAAGAAGTGATCATGAACATTTTTTTTCATATATCTATAGGCCATTTAGTGTAGCTTCATTAAAAAAGTGTCTATTCAGATCTTCTGCACATTTTTAAATTAGGTTGCTTGATCTTTTTTCTTGTTATTGTTAAATTGGATGGGTTCTTTATAAAGTGTGGTTATTAAGCCCCTATTAGATGTGTGATGTGCAAATTTCTTTCCTCATTCAGTACACTGTCTTTTTACTTGTCAATATTTTCTTTCACTATGCAAATCTTTTCAATTTAATGTAGTCTTAGCTATTCATTTTTGCTTTTATTTCCCTTGCTACCCAAAAACACCTGTCATTAACATCATGGAGCACAGCTTTCTTCTGTTTCTTCTATTTCTGCTTTTGGGTACTAAATTCAAGTCTTTAGTGGTTGAACCAGTTTGCATTCCCACCAGCAGTATAGGAGAATTCCATCTTCTCTACATCCTCACCAACATTTGCGTTGCTAGATTTTTTAATATATGCCATTCCTCTTTGGAAAGTTGTCTTTTTAGCTCTTCTGCCCATTTTTTGACTGGAATGTTCACTTTGTTTTTGTTGAGTCATGTGAGTTCTTTGTAGATCTTTGTGATCAGTCCCTTATCAGTTGTATGGAGTGGAAAATTTTTCTCCTTATCAATAGGGTATCCCTTTGTTTTGGTTAATGTCTCTTTTACTGTACAGAAGCTTTTTAGTTTGATGTATTCCCAGCTGTTTATCTTTTCCTTCACTTTCTTTGCTTTGGGGGATGAGTCTTTAAAGCTATTACCGAGATGTATATCATGAATTGTTTTACCTATATTTTCTTCTACATATTTTATGGTTTCAGTTCTTATGTTCAATTCTTTTATCCATTTTGAGTTGATTTTTGTGTGTGATGTAAGGTAGTTTCAATCTTTTGCATTTGGTGGTCCAGTTTTCAACCATTGTGGAAAGCTGTGTAGAATTTCCTCAAACTACTAAAAAAGGAGCTACCATATGACCCAGCAATTCCACTCCTAGGAATTGACCCAAAGGACACAAAAACATTAAATCGAAAGGATACCGGCACCTATATGTTTGTTGCAGCACTGTTTATAATAGGTAAAATATGGAAACAACCCAAATGCCCAAAAGTAGATGACTGGATCAAGAAGATATGGTACATATACACAATGGAATACTATTCAGCAATCAAAAAAGGGAAAGTCATGCCATTCATGGTAACATGGATGGAGCTAGAAGTGATCATGCTCAGTGAAATAAGTGAGAAAGAAAAAGAAAAGTATCAGATTGTTTCACTTATAGGAAGAATATAGGAAAGCCAAAAAGGGGTCATGGGAAAAAATAATAACAATCAAAAAGTGAAAGCAATTATAAATCAGACATTCTGTAGGGGAACCAAAGAGAGAAGGATCAAAACAGGATAGGGAAGAGCATAAGGGACTATGGCAATGGTGCACAGGTGAATTGGTGGTGGGAGTTCTATGGGGACTATACCTGGGCAGATAAAACAAACATTGTACAAAAATGAACAATGAAGTAAAATATAAATAAATTATATTAAAAATGCAATTCTTTAATCCATTTTTTATTTATCTTTGTGTGTGGACTTAAAGAGTAATTCCTTTTCATTTTTTAGTCTTTTACATTCAGCTGTCCAGTTTTTCTAACACCCTTTGTTAAAGAGATTTTCCTTTCTACATTATATGTTTGGGACACCTTTATCATAAATTGGGTACGATATATGTGTGGATTTACTTCTAGCCTATCATTTCTGTTCCATTGCTCTGTATATCTATTTTTGTTCCAATATCACATGCTATAATTACTGTTGTTTCAAAATAAAGTTGGGTAACATGATACCTCCATTTTTATTTCCTCAAAATTGCTTTAGCTATAAGGGATCCTTTGAGTTTCCATATGAATTTTAGTATTTTTTTCTTCTATTTTATTGAAAAATGTCCTTGGAATTTTGATTGGAATTGCATTGATCTGTATACTGTTTTTGGTAGGACGTTCATTTTGACTATAATAATTTTCCCCATCCATGAACATGGATTATCTTTCATCTTTGTGTCTTATTCTCTATCTTTTAACACTGTCTTATAGTTTTTTGTTGTGGTGGTGTGGTGGTATAGATCTTTCATCTCCTTTGTTGAATTTATTCCTAGGTATTTGATTCTTTTTATGCAGTTGTAGATGGGATTATTCTCTTTGTTTCTCTTCTCATTTGTTATTGTGTATAGGAATGCAATTAATGTATTAATTTTATAGCCTACTACTTTACTATGTTCATTATTTCAATAGTTTTTCAGTGGAATATTTAGGGTCTTCGTATTTCTCTTTCTCATATATATATATAATCAAATTATCTACAAATTATCTACATTCTCTGCATTTCTTGTCGTTCTCATTGTTCTGACTAAAATCTCTAATAATAAAGGGAAAAGAGAAAGTGGACATCCTTGTCTTTATTCTTGAACTTAAAAGAAAAGTCTTCAGTTTTTTACTATTGAGTATTATATTAGCTGTTGGTCTATAGTATATGACCTTTATTATGTGGAGGAATGTTCTTTTCTTTATCTGTTGATATTGTCATGTTTTTAGACCTTTCTTTTGTTAATTGAGTGTGTTACACTAATTAATTTGCATGTATTAAGACATCCTCACATTCTGGAATGAATCTTGGTGATGTTTTATCTTTTTATCCTAGTGTTGAATTTAGTCTGCTTAATATTTTGTTAAGAATTTTCACATCTATGTTAGTCATATTGGTGTTCTTTTTGTGATGCCCTTGTCTAGTTTTGGTATTAGAATAACATTGACCTTGAATGTGTTAGGAAGTTTTTCCTCTTCTTCAGTTTTTTAACAAGAGTTTGAGTAAAATAGGTGTGAGTTTCTTCAAAAGTTTGGTAGAATATACTCATAAAGTGATTTGGTCGGACTTTTATTTTTGGGGTGATTATTTATTACTGTTTCAATTTCCATAATTGTGGTCAGTGTATTTAGGTTTTATGTTTCTTCTTGAATCAGTTATGGTAAGTTTTATTGTTCCAAAATTTTATCCATTTATTCATAATTATCAAATTTATTGGCATATAAATGTTACTAGTAGTCTATTGTGATTTTTTGTATTTCTATGGTACCTGTAATAATTTCTCCTCTTTCATTTCAAATTCATTTTACTGAAGTTTTCTCTATATTTAAGTTCATGATAAAGGTTTATTGATTTTATTTTTCTTTTTAAGGAACCAATTCCTGATTTCATTGATCTTTTGTTGCTTGAGTTTCTACTTCATTTATTTCTGCTCTAATTTTTATTATTTCCTTCATTCTAACTTTTGACTTTTTTGATTTCAAGTTGCTTTAGGTATAAGGTTAAATTGTTCCTTTGAGATTTTTTTGTTTCTTAATATATCCCTATATTGCAATTAACATCCTCTTAGTACCACTTTTGCTGCATCCCTGGGGTTCTGATAACTTGTACTTCATTTTTACTTGTTTCTAGATTTTTTAGGTTTCTGCTTTAATTTTCTCACTGACCCAGTGATTACTGAGAATCACATTGTTTAATCTCCTCACACTTGAGGTTTTTCCAGTTTTCATTGTGTGGTTGATGTCTGCTTTTAATGGTTTGATCACTAGAAAAAATATCTGGTATGATTTTAGTCTTCACAACTTTATTGACACTTAATTTGAATCTTAACATATGATCTTTATTTGAGAATGTTCCATGTGTAATTTAGAAAAATGTAAATTCTGCTATTTGGGAGTGGAATGTTCTGTAAATGTCTTATAGGCCTGTCATCATTTAAAGTAATAGCTCCATCATTTGGTGCATATACATCAATGTTTTACATCCTCTTTTTATATTAAGCCCTTAATCATTATATAATGCCTACCCTCTCTCTTATTATCTTTTTAATTGGATGTTTATCTTTTCTGATACAAATATAGCTGTAGCTACCTTTTCTGATTGCCACTTGCTTTAGAAAGGTCTCCAACCTTTTATTTTATCCCTATATTTGTTTTAGTGTCCAAGATGAATTTCCTGCCTACAGAAAGCATTGGATTTTGTTTTTGATCTATTTATCCCCTCTATAGATTTTAATTGGTGAATCTAAACTATCTACATTTAAGAGACAGTTGTTAAAATATAAGTATTTATTGACATTTTGTCATTTGGATTTTATTCATTTTTATGCCTTTGTTCTTTTATTTTACTTTTATTCTCTTCTCTTGTGCTTTGGCAGCTGCTTTCGTGTTTTGTTTGTGTTTCCTTTCCAATATCTTATGTGCTTCTTCTATGAATTCTTGTCTGAGGTTATCCTGAGGTTTATGTGTATGATTCTATACTAATGACCTGATAAATGGATTGACCTCAAAATGATTCTTTTGGCCCACATATTATCCTCCAACATGTTTTTGTTTCTTATTAATTCTAGATAAAATTTCTTTTCATTTTATAAGAGTTCCTTTAGGATTTCTTGCAAGGTCAGTTTAGTGGTAATGAATTCTTTTAATTTTTTATTTGTGTACGAAGCTTTTTATATATCCTTCAATTCCAAGTGGTAGTCTAGCAGGGATAAAGTGTTTTTAGTCAGAAATTCTTTCATTTTAAATATATCATGCTATTCCCTTTTGGCCTACAGGTTTCCATGGAGAAATCTGCAGATAATCTTATAGGATTCCCTTATATATAACTCATTTTTCTCTGGATGCTTTTAGTATTCTCTCCTTATAATTAGTTTTTATCAATTTAATTATAAAATGTCACAGGGTGTGTCTGTCACAGCTTATCTTTTTCTTGGAACTCTTTGTTCTTTTGGACAAATATACTGTTTCTTTTCCAAGTTAGATAGATTGTCAGCTATCACTTCTTTAAATAGTTTCTGCCTCTTTTTCTCTTCTTTCAAGCCCCTGTGATACAGGTACCATTCTCTTAATACTTCCCCTTAGGGGTCTTTTATTACTTTGTTCTTCTTAATTCTTTTTTCTTTCCACGGGTATTTTGTATGTTTTCCACTATTGTATGTTCAGTGATTTGCTGATTATTATTCTATCAGCTGCTTCTTCTTGAAGCAGCAGGGGTTCTTGTTGAACCCCTCTATTGTATTTTTAAAGATTTATTTATGCATACAAGAACTGAGGTACAGGCCAGTGATGTGGGGGGTTAGAAGATCCACCAGAGACAGAAGAGGGAGCAGGACAGATAGATCAACTGAAATACACTGCTGCGGGGAGCAGCAGGCAACGCAGGAGAGGTCTGCTGCACCAATTGGGTCCCCTCCCCAGCCATGGCAGGGATTCAATTTGTGCTGCAGTGACTGCGGTTTGCTTCATAGTGCGTTGCTTAACCCACTGCGCCACCAGGGAGGCCCCCTCTAGTGTATTTTTTAGTTCAATTACAGAATTCCTAAGTCCATTATTTCTCTTTGAAGCTTTCTTACACTTTCTTTATCCTTGTTGTAATTCTCATTTTGTCTTTTGATTGCTTTTTTATTTGCACAAGCATTTAGGACTTTTGCTTTAAACTCTTCTTCAGATAAGTTCTGCTGGATTTAGATTTTTCTTTTATCTTTTTTAATTTTGGTTCCATCATTTATGGTATATTCTTCTATATCTTGATTTTTAATTTTTATGGTTTGATCTAAATCGCTTTCTTTCCTTAACTCAATTGTTGAACTGATGTTAAGATTATAGTTACAGGACATACTTTTAGATTTTTTTGCACAGGAACCTACATTATCTGTCACTTTATAGATTCACACCTCTGCATCTGTTTGACTGGAGCTCTAGTGCCAGCAGTGGTTAGGAGACAAGTTAGTCAGGCAGCAGGAAGTTAAGAGAGTAACAAGAATTTAAATGCTCTTAGGGGTTTCTAAGTTGAGGAGGGGAAATGCAACAGCTCCCTTCCCTAGTACTATTTCTCACAGTTTCACCTATAGCCTCAGGATGACAGTGACTCCTCAGCTCTGATTCAGGTTTGGTTTGTGGGTCCTTCAACCAGTAATTTTTCCTAGTGGTATGGACAGAAGTAGAGTAATCTGGAAACTATAGCTTCAGACTGTAGACAGGCCAAAGTCACAATTGCATAACCAACAGAAGAGGGGCATGTGTTTTTCAGAGCCTATAGGTGCTGTCCATAAAGATTGCCTTCCTGGGCCTCCCTGGTGGTGCAAGGGGTTGAGCCCACACTCTAGGGCTCTCCATAGCCACTGCAGTGCAGTTTCGATCCCTGGTCAGGGAGGGGACCCACATGGCGCAGAGACCTCTCCTGCCTTGCCTGCTGCTGCCTCAGCAGTGGATTTCAGTCCATCTGCCTGTTCTGCTCCCCACTCTGTCTCTGGTGAATCCTCTCACCCCCCACACTCCCTCCCATGCCTCTGACCTGTACCCCAGCTCTTGTATGCATAAAAAAAATAAAATCTTAAAAAAAAAAGATTGCCTTCTTTTAGACCTCTCTCTATCCTGTCTCAGGGGCTTAGCACTGGAAGGGGCTATGGTCAGGGTAGATCAACAGGGTCAGTTCCCAAAGGCTTTCACATACTGGATTTTCCCCTAGGTGCAAGGTTCCATGGCTTTGGTTTAACCTTTAAACTCTAACTAGAGGCAGCAAACACCATAGGTGAATGTTATTCAAGCAATAGCCCCAAATGATGTGTTTCACAAACAGAGAAACCTGTTGTAAAGAGACACCTCATGGTGGGTGAGGGGAGACAGATGGACTTCTTTTCACTCACATCAAGTTCTTCTGACCAGGCCTTCCCGACAGACACAGGCTCCAGCTGACTAAGCCCAGGGTCTCAAGCTGATAGTCACTTCCTTAGCAACCCAGCAGTTGCTAGCATTGTCTAATGGCTTCAAGCACCCCTAGTAAAATGTGTTTCACCTTACAGCCCTGCTTCCTTAGTTGGCTTCTGGTAGTATATTTTAACCCTTGCCAACATCTATCTGTTCCTCGGACATTTAGCAATAGGTCTTCATTCCCCCAAATGCTGTTGTTCTCCAACTGTAGACATTTCCATTTTCCATGCCGGGTTGTGTTTACCCCATCTCTGATGCAGTCCCCAATATGGATGTGAGTCTTCATATTGGACTGTCCCTCCCTTTCTGGGACCCAGAGGATTCTATGCAAAATTATATTGTAATTTTTTTCCTACACTTTCTACCCTGTCAGTTTTCCTTGCAGAAACAATTGTCCTTTAGAGACTGTTGTTTATATCTATATTACTTTGTTATATGTGTGGGGAAGATGAGAACCAGGAGTCTTTGCTTTTCTGCTATCTTGCCAGAACTCTACTCATCCCAAATATATTCATTCCTCATAATCGTATGCAATTCCCACAAAATCAGGGAGGTTTTATATACCTATCTGTGGAAAATAGAAGCAATAGTATATAATTGACCCACTGTATACTAAAACATCTCAGTTCCATGGAGAAAGCACAGTAACTGTGTGGAAGCTTTTTCCATTTATAGAATCACAAAGGCTGAGAGTTGAAATGGGCTTAGTGGTCAGCCAATAAAACTATCAAGTCAGTACAGCTTCTCTAATCATCCTAAACAAAATTTTGATATAACAACATTTTTGGTTGTTATCCTGTCACCTTCCTTGCCTTTTCTACCTCTCCCCAACTCCTAGGACTTCATGTGTTCATGCGCTCATGATGTTCTCCATCTGATTCAGACCTTCCATGCAGGTTTAAACTTCTCCCCAACTTGTTCTATAATTCCAAATCTTTAGGCACTGTCTCAAATAGATGTCATAGGAGAGCAGTCTGAAACATATCCTTAGGTGCCTGTCCTGGGTAGTCCTTTCCTGAGCTTCTTTATAGCCTCCATTTCTGAACCTATCTTTTTTTTTTTTTTACTTTATTAGATTTAATTGTATTTGACATCATTTGTAGCCCCAGGAGGTTCCCACCACCATTTCACCCATGCACCATCACCTCAGTTCTTTGTGCTCTTTATGCCCTCCTCCCTGTCTTTGCCTTCCCTCCCTCCACCCACCCCCGTGGTCCCTTGGGTTTATCTTTGATCTTTTGATCTTGTTGAGTTTTTGTTTGTTTGTTTTTGGTTGTGATTGCCCATTTCCTTGAGCTTTCTCTTGTTTTTTGTTTTCTTCTTTTTTTATTTTTTGTTGTGGTTGTTGTTCTTTCACATTCCTCCTAAAAGTGAAGCCATCTGATATTTTTCTCTTGCCTTCTGACTTGTTTCACTGAGTATAAGTCCTTCTAGCTCCATCCATGTTTCTATAAATGTCCCTAGTTTTTTTATTTTTGATTGCTGAATAGTATTCCATTGTGTATATGTACCATATCTTCTTGATCCAGTCATCTACTTTTGGGCATTTGGGTTGTTTCCATATTTTACCTATTATAAACAGTGCTGCAATAAACATGGGGGTACAGGTACCCTTTTGGATCGGTGTTTTTGTGTCCTTTGGGTAGATCCATAGGAGTGGGATTGCTGGGTCAGATGGTAGTTCCATCCCTAGTAGACCAATGAACCTCCATACGGCCTTCCATAGTGGTTGGATTAACTTGCATTCCCACCAGCAGTGTAGTAGAGTTCCTTTTTCTCCACATACTCGCCAACATTTGTTGTTGTTGGTTTTTTTTGATGTGTGCCATTCTTACCAGTGTAAGGTGGTACCTCATTGTGGTTTTAATTTGCATTTCCCTGATTATGAGAGATGTTGAGCATTTTTTCATATGCCTGTTGGCCATTTGTATAGTATCTTTGGTGAAGTATTTTTTATGTTCTTCTGCCCATTTTTTTTTATTGGGTCACTCGCTTTGATTTTCTTGAGTCTTATGAGTTCTTTGTATATCTTTGTGATCAGTCCCTTGTCATTTGTATAGGGTGCAGATATTTTTTCCCAATCAGTGGGGAGTCTTCTCATTTTGGTTAATGTTTCCTTTGCTGTACAGAAGTTTTTTAACTTGATATAGTCCCATCTGTTTATCTTCTCTCTCATTTTTATTGCTTTGGGGGATGCATCTTCAAAGGCATTACTGAGATGTATGTCTTGTAGCATTTTACCTATGTTTTCTTCTATATATTGTATGGTTTCAGATCTTACATTCTAATCTTTTATCCATTTTGAACTGATTTTTGTACATGGTGTAAGGTAGTTTCATTTTCTTGCATGTGGCCAACCAGTTTTGCCAGCACCATTTATTGAATAAGCTGTCCTTGTTCCAGTGCATATTCTTTCCTCCTTTGTCAAAGATTAGGTGTCCATATATGTGTGGTTTTACTTCTGGGCTTTCTATATGGTTCCATTGGTCTGTGTGTCTGTCTTTGTTCCAGTACCAAGCTGTTTTAATTACTATTGCTTTGTAGTAAAGTTTGAAGTCTGGGAGTGTGATACCTCCAATCCCCTTCTTTTTAGCCAGGAGAGTTTTGGCTAATCGAGGTTTTCTGTGTCTCCATATGAATTTCATCAATATTTGTTCAATTGAAACTATCTCTTCCCTCCCCTTTCCTCCCTGCAGCCCCTAAGTCCTCTGCCAGTGAAGCCAGGTGAGAAGGATGAGTAAGGTTAATCTGAGATTCATTTGCAGCATGCATTTGAGGAGGGCCAATATCAGGGGCAAATCCCCATGAAATGAACCATTTAAGGAGCCAAGGAAAGTCCCTGGGTTGTGTTGAGAGGGAAGAGAATTACTCTGAAGAGCAAGACATGCTAGCATAGGCTCTACACAAAGAAATAGAGACTGGCTAGAAATTGCATTTGTTTGAAAATGAGAGAGCTGAGACTAGAAGCCTTTGCACTGTCTTTTAAATCACTGGGACCTGACCCACTGCACGAAAAGGAGGGAAAAGAGTAGAGGGCACCATATAGTCCTATTCTTTGCAAGGTGGGACATTCTGGCTTCATCTTCAGCTGTTGGTTTCACCTTCAAAATGGAGAGCAGTGTGAACCTTCCCAAGGGCCAGCCTGGCCATCCATGAACTAATCTTCTTGCCATAAAGCAAGTGGGTCAGAACTATGTTCTCTAAAGGGCCTCGTGACTCTAGGGGTTTCTGTGTTCCTTTGTGTGAATCAGTCCACAGAATTCATAGAGGAAACATTCTCCCACTTTCTTTGGACTGAAGGGAAGGCCCCAAAGTCACCCCAGCCTGTCTGACCTGCCTCTGAATAAAGGATTTAGGATGGACTCTTAGTTACTGCTGCCCTCTGCTGGGTGGTATGTAGCCAACTGCCCCTCCAAGCTGTGCCCTTATGGCGACCTGTCTTGCATCTCATGTTCAAGTGGAAAACCACAAGGAAACTGAGGACCCACGAGAATGTATGTACAAGTGTGTGGGGGAGATGGGCATGTTGAGTGTAAACCCAAATGACAAGTAGCTCTCCATGACTTTTGAGTATGACCTTAACCGAGGTCTCATGCAACTAAAAACCATATACTAGTTACCAGCATGATGGCACCTTCGAGCAAAGGTGACCATGGGGCTTTCAAGCTTCACCTGCCTTTTGTTATTGATGAGCTAAAGCACAGCAGCAAGATGGGAATAATTGGATTCAGGGGAACATCAGGATATTGTAATTGTTCTCCTCAGAGATGAAAAGGGAAACTGAAAAACATCTGCACACTGAAATCTGCTTCAGCGTGCTAAGTGGGCCAAGAAAACCTGCAACCACGAAGTGGGGCTAATTTACTGCTCTAATCACCAGCATCCAATCTGAAGCCAGACATTATCTTAAAGTACACACCAGTTCCAGGTGGTGCACAGCAAATGTTTGATTAGCGCTACCAAATTCCCTGCAACTTGATAATGCTTCTGAGCATACAGGAATCTCGGGGCAGCGCACCAGCAACGCTGGGCTGCTGCCCGCTCCTTAGCAAGCTGTTTGCCTTTGGGTCACAACCTTCCTAAGAAACACACCCAGCCTCTCTTCTCAGGGTGCTAAGACACTGGACTTAAGGGAGGAGTGGGGCAAAGAGAGGTAGATTTAGTAAATGAGGAAAAATCAGTTTGTTTTCAGTGAGGCTTAAAAATGGAGCAGAGGGAGAAAGGGAGATTAAAAATCCATATATAGCACCCAATTTATGCCAGATGTCAGGTAGTTTTATAGCATTCACCCTCATATAATAGTACAGGGTTGCCCATTGTATCTCTCCATTCTGCAGGTAAGAGAACTGAGGTGCAGACAGTTTAAGTGACTCACCCAACATCTTAGAAAATAATGTAGTCATAACTTGAACCCAAGACCGACTTAACAGCCTTCAAAGTGAATGGCTCCAAAGGTATAGGGGTTCAAATGAGATAATACAGATGTTAGAGTGTTATAGCTGTCACACAGGAAAGAGTGATATTAGAAAGTAGCATCAGAAAAAAATGGAAGTAAATCAACTTGAAGCAGCTGAGGCCTTCACCAAGTCCTGCAACAGTCCCAGGACTGTACTAAGTTCTCTGTGTTAGGCAGATGGCACAATGTCTGTCCTCAAGGAGCTTGTTGTCTGTTCGAAGAAGAGGAGATTGTTTGGCCCAGAAATTATAGGTTTCAGAGTTGAGAGCGGTCCTGACAAAGAAAGATGATTAAAATCAGCAGAGAGAGCATGTACCGAATTGTGGAGGTGAAAGTGATGGTGGTGAATTATTCTGGGTAAATGAGGAGGCCCAGATGAGGAGCTACATCTGTCTCGCTGGATTTGATTCAAAAGTTGCAGCTGGAAATTCCTTCCGGCTGACTTTAAAACCCGAAGCCAAAGGGTCAAATGTCTCATGGAAATTTCATATCCAAAACCCATTGATGGAAGAGGAAATTGTATTAAAACTGAAGGAGAAGCAGGGTAGAGTGAAAATCAGTGACAGGGAACTCGGTTTTTGTGACACCTGGAGTTGGAGTTATTTTCTGTAGTGGCTCCAAGAATTGAAATAACTCAGGAGGTCTTGGAAAAGCAGGACCAATCACAACCTTATAGTCTGAAGTCACACAGCACCCCCTAATGGACCCTAGTGTCTCCCCTTCCACATTTTTCTCTCCATTATAGATCACCTTGCTGCACCCCATCCAGAAGAGGCTTGCTTCCTGCTAGTGACGGTGAACATAGCTGTGTTAACAATGTACTTACTAACATGCAACCCTAGACTCCCCTCCATTCAACAGCTGCTACGATTGCAGAACAACAGTGATTGAGAGCATGGACACTGGGTTAGGCTGCAGTCTGCATTGATAACAACTGGCTGTAGGATCTTGAGCACATTGCTTGACCCCTCAAAGTCTTGGTTTCCTCCACTTTGTAACTGGGACGATGATAGTACCTACTTCCAGGACAAGGTGAGAGTTGATGGCAATAATGCATGCACCTAACACTAACTAGGCACATGACAAGCACATACAATAACTAGCTTGCTATCAGTACTGTAGTTGTGATTAAATATAATTATTCTCTGTGAACATTCTGTGACTCTTGACTCTGCTTCCAGACCTGTGCTTAAACTGTTTTTGGAATACTCTTATCTTAATTGCTATTTTCCCCTCCACTGAACCTGGCCTGGTTACTGCTTCTTCCATTGGGCCTTTAACTGATACTTTCAACACTGAGCAATCTGTCTCCATAACAATTTTACTCTAAAATTTTTATGGCTTTCTTCCTTATATTACAGTCACTTGTGGTCATGTCTTGTTTGTGTTTACAAATAGAAACCCCTTGTAGGTCAGAAATGGCTAGCAGCATCAAATAACCCCCAACCTCAAAGTTTTTAGTGGTAAAGACATTTTTGTCTCACTCATGCTCCTTATCCATCAGTTGAGGGACTCTGCTTATGGTAGTCATACAGGGCCAGGCTGAGGGATCAGCTACCATATCACCCTTTGTTGGTCGCCATGTGTAAAGAGAACTCTGGAGAATCTCACACCAACATTTATTTTTTTAATATAATTTTTTAAATTTACATATATTTGACATCAATTGTAATCCCCATGTATTCCCCATCACCGTAACACCAGTGCACCATCACCTCAGTCCCCCGTGTTCCCGTCTGCCCTCCACCCTTCCCCTCTTCCCTCCCCACCAAGTGTCCCCAGTTTGTCCTTGTCTTTTCATTTTTGGTTTTTGTTTCTTTCTTGTTGTTATTATTATTATTGTTCTTATTCCTCTCCTTGATCCTTATTTGGTTCCCTTATATTCCTCCTAGGGGAGAAACCATCTGGTATTTTTCTTTTGCCTTCTGACTTACTTCCTGAGCATAATCCCTTCCAGTTCCATCCATGTTCCTATGAATGCGTCTAGTTTTTCATTT